>DVZL01002168.1:0-15920 GCA_018236625.1 Lasaia peninsularis
AGCCGCGTTCTCCTACATCATGACAACGCTTCTTCACACACGGCCAACAAAACAAAGTCATTTTTAGCTTTCGAAAAAGTACAACTCGTCACCCATCCTGCGCATAGCCCCGACCTAGCACCCTGTGAAATCTGTATTTTCCCTAAAATTGATTTGATAAGAGGTTTTACTTTTACCAATTCCGAAGAGGCAGTGATAGCGTTCAGTCAGCACGTAGAAAACATGCCTTCAGATCTGTGATCCTCCTGTTTTTAAAAATGGTTCGATCGGATGAAAATATATTTAAAATGTAAAGGAAAGTATTTTGAAAAGCAATAAACATAATATTTTGGTTATAACATTGTGTTTTTTTAAGTTACGCAAAACTTATAGTGCGACCTACGTCTTATGTATTAAGTGGTAATTTTATATAAAAGAAGCCACTATTTGCTGGGAAGGCTGAAATAGGTATATATATTTTAACAACACGAGTTTTTATTTAAATGCACAATATAAGTTTTTATATTCTATTACTTAACGTTTATTCATATATTATATAAATAATGTCACTACACAATGTATATATTGTAAAAGCTCGTTGCGGAATTGAGCTGTGTACAAACTAGGTTGACATGACTCTTTTCATATTTCTAAAAGTGCTAAATCTTTTGCCATAGCATTTAAGCGCTTCTGAAAAGAAAACTATCTCATTAAACAAGTATCATTAAAATTAATTGGAAATTGACGTAACAAATATTCAAATATACTCACCGTTGTAACGTAGTAAATTCACGTTACATAAAACCTCACATTTAATAAACTGCCCTCTGTAGTTTAGTCGAAAACCTAACTTTTAACTTAAACCTTTAAAACTAATGCCATCTAGGTCATTAGAGTGAAACTAATACGCTAAATAGCAAACCTCTAGAGAATGCGAAAGTGACATCTAGGGTCGAGTAGCGGAGTTGCCAACCGCATGCAGATAGAATTTTCTAGATTAATCGACAAGTGAGAGAATATTATGTGAGCACTAGCACGTTCTAGAAAGACTTTCACTTGCGCGATAGCCGGGAAGCAGTCTACACGTATTTCTTTTTATTTCAAGTAACGTGTGAGTTTCATTGTCTCGTATATCCCGAATTGTCGGTAAGTTTCTTTCCAAATTTAATAATTATAAAGTGTTTAATAAGTTCTTTCTTCTAGCCGCGAAACTATAATTATTAAATTCACGCATGTGTATGTAACATATCACCGCCAAGCTTGCTCGCCGTCTGCATTAGTGGACAAAGAAATTTATCATAGGCTTCTTCTATTGGCGTATGTAAACTATGCCTTTTACTAAAGTTTCAATTCATTGTTATATAAAATTTAAAACAGCATTAGTGGACACAGAAATTTACCACACGCTTATTATATTAGCCTATGTAAACTATGCATTTTTCTATTGTTAATTACATTATTGTATAAAATTAAAACACGCTTCTTTGATTAGCCTATGTAAACTATGCCTTTCACTATTTAATCAATTATTAGTAAAGGAATTGCTGCAAGCATCCGTAGAAAAATAGAAATAGAAATAATAATTATATTATTATTCATCAATTCCATTATACGTAGGTAAATACACAATAACAACTAACAAAATCGATAAAACTAAGGCAACCATTAACAAAATTAACAACAGTAACACAGTGATAACGAAAAAATAACAAATTTAACTATAACAACAAAATACGCTATTTTAATAAAGCAATGAAATATACTCGGGCGTATTCAAAACTCGAATGAAGTTTATTTCAAAATAGCGAAGCGAAGGTTTGTATTCCCTGCGATCGGCGCGTCCCCGTACCACGAAGCACAAACGATAGTCGTCAAATAATATTTGACTAAATTAAAAAGGTTATTACTTTCATATAAACCGTATATATTTTCTACTTCGATTGAATATGGTCAGTTCATTATGGTTCCGGCCCCATGGTACAACTACTGTGCTCAACTGGTTGTGCCGTGGGGAATTTTGATTCCCTCCTACACAACTAGTTGGTTCGTTCCGGAAAAAAAATTGTACCCACGACCCAACTGACTCAAATCGCTGGTTGTGCCGTGGGTACTTTTGAGACACAACTGATTCTGATTCGTTTGGGAAAAAATATACCTATGGCCCAACAGCCGTGTGATCCCGGCTTGATATTAGTACCATCCCCTCTCATCCCGTGGGAGCCGTGAGAACCGGCTTAGGGAAGTAAGAGAATGGGCCACAGCATTCGTCTGTATGTAACAATCTACTGCGATCACCAAGACGCCCGCCAAACGAGGTGATTACGGCAAAACCCCCTGACACGTACAATTATAACGCACGGTGCCCAGTCCCCGGCGACGCCACTATTCCTGGCGATAGAGGCGGCCATGGTAACGGTGGTGATGATGGCCCAGCTGACGGACGCAAATTAGACACAAATGGCCGAATCTACACTAGGGTCGAACTTGATCCTAAATTTAAATATTAATGTTTAAATAATAAGTGTCTAAAGCGCGAAAAAGATAGAAGTCTCTAAATTTAAAATTAATATTAAGTTAGCGCACCCGAATCAGCCCCATTGGCAAAGTTGAAACTTAAAACTAATAAACCCATGAAAGAAAGAAAGTTATTAAAAACTCACATATTTGAATATTACCTTTTTTATCTTAATTTGTCTAAGGCATGACCGAGGCTAATTTCACCGACGATGAATTGCATCTGCACAGATCTAATAATTTCATCATTGATGATCTGATTTTTTACGTTTTGTGGAAACGCCTTTTTCTATTTGCATTTTAGAAGTGGAGTGGAGAGTGAAGAGTGTATTTTAGATTAGTACTAAGGGGAACCAAAATGGGTTCCGAGTTCCCTACGACTCAATCAGATGGGCATAGTAGCTGTGCAGAGAGTCTGGTTTGAGTCGCAGGAAATTCAGTTGTGTAGGAGGGAATTAAAAGTACCCACGGCACAACCAGTTGAGCACAGTAGTTGTGCCATGGGGCCGGAACGATACCTTCTTATAGTCATGTTATTGACTATGAAGAGTAATACTTTGGCAACCAAAATCTCAAAATAGATCATCTTCCTTACGAAATTCTTCTACATTTGTTATCCATATTCCCTGATAGTCTAGACACCAAAATATATAGATCTACCATGTTATCGAACTGTGACTAACAGTTATAATTGCTAGTAATTATAGCCGGTAGACTTGCACATAAGTTCTAAATGCCCGACCACAAGGCAGCGGCATTCCTGCAACCTCTATGGTGTCTATAGGCAACGGTTGTCTCTTACCATCAACAGACCCGTGTGTCTGTTCCATACCATATGTCATATATATATTCCACCTCTCCGCACGAAAATATTTGTATCGCCTTTCTTAATGCGAACGGCTTTGTAGTGGAATTCGCTTCCTGCGTGTGTGTTCTCGGATCAATATAACCTGGCTATCCTTAAGTCCAGAATGAATAGGCTGTATCTAGGTAGGCATGTTCCATCTTCGGCCATACCTTCACTTAACATCAGGTGAAATTAAAAATATATAAAAAAAAGCAGGAAACTTTTACTTTCCTGATTGGTGTCACACTTTAGTGACACCAATCAGGGCGATTTGTCGTATATTTATACCATGTTACATACATGAGATAGTTATCCGTGCCGTATGTAGTCACATCTTGTGAATTGCTTAGAAAGTAACTTAATTTTACAAAGGAATCCAAAGACAGTGAAAAGCCCTGAAGCTTTTCTTGCTAAATGTGTATTTCATCACGTACGAGGAGAATGGTAGTAAGTAACGTAGAAGAGGAAACAATTGAAGATATGATACCACGCCCATATTCCCGAAGGGGGAGGCAGAGCATAAATTCAATCTAAGGCAATAATGTTTATCAGACGATCAGAAAAAACCAAAAAAACATAAGTTGCCCTACCTAGGAATTGAACCCAGGACCTCGTGCGTCAAAGTCGAACACTGACTAAAATCGACCACAGAGACGAAGGATGAAGTAATAGTTATCAATGAAACACATGTTTAAATAAAGAGATTATATTCTTAAATCATAATGGATACATTTGTTAACGGAATTAAACTTAACAAATTTTGTTTAGATAGTTCGTTAGACAATCGCAAAGTTATAAATATAAATTACCTATATGGGATTTTTAACAAAAGCTTGAACGCATTAGTATTAAATATCATAACTCCTTTATAAATACTTTCTATATTGTTACTTTATATGAAACAGAAAATGTTATATACAAAAAGAAACATCTATAGTACGTTCGCGTTAAGAATAGATTTTTTCGTTACCCACTGGGACAGGGCATTAACCAATCAAATCACTCATAATTAGAAAGTCAAGTTCACATTGACCAATCGAATTCATTCTTTCAAATAAAGCGGTAATGGTCTAATAACAGTTATCATAATTTCACCTTTTTCATGAGAAAAACACTGCATTCTTAACGCGAACTATAATATAGTTATCAGAGATAAAGTTATCACGAGAGCGAAACTTCTGTTACGAAATTTCGTAGACTTTCAATTATTTGTAAACTTTTAAAAAAATATGAAAAAAAGACAAAAAAAATAATGACGTTACGAGTATTTAACGAAATAAAGACGATCATTACATTAGGAAAAGGCTGCGAGGAGTAAATTAAAATAAAATTAAAGCCATGAAAATGTTCACTGGTAATTATTTTCCAACCAGCACGCCTAGCATTAGCACCGTGAAATTTTTTTTGACAGTTGACGTAACAAGTGATCGAGAGACAAAAGTTTTTTAAGTAGATAATATGATTATTGTTTCAACGTTTGTCATAATAAGACTTTTTTGTGCATCCTTTTTTTTGTTGAAAAATAATACATAGATCTACATATAAAAAAACCCCTCTCTTTTTATGAGCATTTAGAGTTCTTAAGCAGTGCTAGACCTGCAAGTATATAATATTATAAGAATCAATCTGATAAAAGAGGATCAATTCATTCATCATTATAAAAAAATAACTTTGATTTAAAAAAAAATTCGATTAATAAAGGGTATTTTAAAAGAAATCATTCGCTTTATATTTTCTCTATCACAAAAGCATCCGAAGAGAGAATATATAATACATTGAAACATTTACAAATAGATTGTTTACCTAATACAATTTTTGTGCAAAGCTTTGCAATTATTAATTATATCATAATCATAAATTAACATTATAATCTTTTAGATTACAAATGTAAATATTTCGAGATAAAATCCGAATTACTATGAGTTAACATCGCAATATCTTATACATCTAAATTTAGTAATTATCCGTCTTATCAACGTAAAGCTAGGAATGTGTCGTCACTATTTCTAGAATTTCGATACATATTTCAAGCAAATAACATCGTAACTTTATATCTGACGTCTTATTAATAATCATGTTTATTACTAAGACATTATACATCTTACATATAATCTATTCATATAATAAAATACCCTATAGGTGTTTTATTATCTAAGTTCATTAAACGGTACAAGTCTCTATAATAACTTAGCTTATTAGTAAGACATTATTATTATATAGATTAGCTATAGACGGTAATCACTATTGATCCTAGCATAATAAGACGGTTAAATATTATTTTCACAAGCCTCAATAAATTTTCTAATACGTTAGCGTGTCTAAAGTACAATTAAACTTTTATAAACGAATTATCTTTTGAAAATTCCATCTTTAACACTAAGACATTTCTTAAGCTCTTGTCAGTAAGCTTAAAGATCTGTTTAGTGACATTTCATCTGCGTCAACGGTATTCGATTTGGTTCTTCGTTGGGTAGATTTAATGCCATATTTTTCGAAAAAATCTCCAAGCTGTTTAAGAACTTGCCCATAGCGTATTCGCAAAACCGATTTGAATGTATAAGACCCTTAAAATATAAAAAAGGGCAGCCATAATGCATAATTCAGTAAAACTAATAACCATTACGTTTTTTGAGTTCATTAACATTTATTACCCTGCCCTTATTGTATTTGTCATAAATCTGGACGATATTTAATTATGTTATTTTTTCTGAGAACTTCTATTGCGTTTTAAAGAAATTTAACCAAGAATATTTCGAGACAGAAAGCTTTAAAACATCTGCTGCTGCTGGTTTTTTTGCTATTTCAAAGAAAACCGTGAAGCATAGTGATATCGTACGATATTGTACCGCGTGTAATATTTTTATTCGTTGTAATAGCATAATATATTGAACTTAAACATCAAATGAATCTGCGTAAATTGTAGTAAAAAAATAACATACAAAAGGGATATAAAAACGGTCTAAATTTAAATGGTAAGCGAAATTAATGTTAAAAGAACCGCATGAGGTGTACGTATTAACATGATCTGTTTTACTTCACAGTTAATCTTAGATAACACATCTATTGTATTAACATAATTACATCTAGAGCAATTCATTCTTATAATTACAGATGTAATATGAGCACTACAAACCTAATTCTGTGAAATTAAACTTTCAAATGTTTTTGTTTATTTTTAGTACGTAGTGGTCAGCGGATCTGATCGGCAGGAAATAGAGCCGTTAGTTTGTGTATAAAACCGGAAGTTGTACTCTAGCTAATTACTTCGATTAATAACAGCCAATACGTTATTATTAAGAATTATTTTGAATATACACAGTACGCATATATTTTGGTATATTGGATTCAAGCGAGAAGTATAGACACTAATGTTTTTTGAATATCACATTGTTTGAATGTGTGCACTCATTTGGTGTTATAAAAATATGTATATAAAAATCATATAGACATGTGTTTTTATATAATGAAGTAATATGATTTGTGGGCTTATTATGGTGTGTGGGAATTTTATATAATATGCGAAGGCATTGGAACAGTACCTTTTATCTTTATTTTAAATTTAAAGAGAATATTTGGGTCCAGTATACATAGAGATAAGTAATTATAATACTTTTTATTCCAGATAAAATAATAGAATAATAACAGAATTTTATTTGAATAATAATTCAAACAAACAAAAAAACTTGTTTGTATACAATAAAAAAAAACACGAGAAATATTTCAATCATTTATATTATATTTATGCACATATCCATTCTCGAATGAACAACGATATGTTAATGGTATAAAAAGATACAACCGAGTCATAATTTCATTCATATATTATTTATGTTACTTAATAATTTTGATATATTCAAAACAGGAAATACCTCGCAAAATTTCACACACGCTAGATTATATTACGCAATTAAGAGAGTGTGTTTTGCACTTGCATGATTTAACACTACTAAATTAATAACGTTGTAAATAACATATTTTTACGATGTAGAAGTTGGGCTAACTTGATAAAGATGATATATTATAAAATATAAATAGCAAGGTTATATCGTATAATATATAACACGCAAAAACTGTACATTATTACAGTGCCCGTCATTATCATTGTTCTAGACTCCGCAGCCTTTATGTTCAGAAATTATAACTTTCCATAATTATAAAATACTAAAAAAAATCACTTATTATCAATATGTAAGTCTCGTTGCAGATTAAGTTCAGAAATCATTACTTCACATAATTACAAAAAAATACTATAAATTTCGACATATTATCATTATGTTATGAAAGAAAGACTCTTAAGGCTTTTTGATTTAAGGTCTAACTACGAAATTCATAATGATTTTAAAATTGTTTAAGCATCTGAGTCTTTTAATCGTTTAAGTAAAGTTACAAAAAGGTATTTGCACCTAAAATTTACTTTAGTTTATTTGTTAGTATTAATTTTAAATCAAATTTAATTAGTTATCACAATTTGATAATTATAAATAAAATCGATTTGTTCTTATACAGAAACTCTTTATTTTAAACAATATTATAAAATCAAAATTGAAGAAGTTTCGATATTTTTGTTCGTATGTTTGTGTTCGATCATGCCCGTAACACTTGTTTAACTAAGCTTAACTTTCTTTAAAAAATATTACTTTGAGAAAGTTAAAAAACGCAAGGAAATCTGCGTGTAATATAGTTAAATGTAGAGATTAGAATGTAAAAGATAAATTGATTTGTGACTGGTTCAACAAATGCGCATTATATTTTCAGTTCAAAATATACTTAGTTGATATAAGAGAGGCCGGAAATAAAGATTTAATACAGTTGTATTATTCTCTATTCCAATTATCAACAAACAGTAATCCGTAATACAACCATTCGTAGTTTGTCTACAAGTACCACTACTATCCTGCCGATTTCGGCTCTCGTCCTCAAGTACATGTGGCTACAGTAGCCAATTTTCGCCTTGAAGCACCTCGGACGAGCGTGAGTGTTGCCACTAAAATGTATAATATGTTTAAGCCACGTTAAATGTAGTCTACTATTAACGTGGCTTTAAATTTACAAGTGAATCGGCAACAAGCATTGGTAAGATCTTTCTGACAAACCTCTCTAAGGATACGATTCCTGAAAACAGTGACCGAGCATAAATAATGATCTGCTCAATTGGCCCATTAATATTTTTTAAGTTTCGAGACGAATTTCAGTCGTGAATTAAGACAGCGACGACTTTCCTGAACAAAGAAAGGGCGACCAAACTGATAGTCTATCTGATGATTCAAAAGGGTGATATTCTTTTTGATCTTATACGGGACCCTATTATTATATTTATCAACTTTATATTTGAAAATGACAAACCGCCTAACCGACAAAAATACATAAAATAAATTACATATACCATTCCAATCTCGCAATTTTTCCCTATCGTTTAAGTTGTATAAGTATAAAACATATTTTTGGTATTTTTGTCACTTAGTAAGTTTTTGCATTCGAGAGTTAGACAATGGAAATTCAGTAGACATGTTAATACTAGGGCTTGTTGAATATGCCTTCCAATTATACAATTACAAAAGAAAGACCGGCATCGAGTACAAGAAATAGGTGTCATTTGTATAATAAAACTCACCTATAGGCGAAATAATCAGTTACGTTTATCTTAAAGTATTAATAAATTACGAACAATTAATTTCATCTAAAACATATTCGATATACATTCGTCTTAAACGATTTTTAGGTTAAAGCATGTGTTATATATAGTTAGTGTATCTTTAGCACAGAATTTTCCATAGTGCTGGCCCAAATAAATAACACAAAATCTTCTAGAAGCCAGATCGATTTTCAACCCAGCTTAATATATCCATGTTATACGGGCGGTATCGTCCAAAGTACGGCTGTTTTGTCCGCTGATGTGGAGAGAAAAGAGAAGTCGTCTGGGTGCCATCTTGCTGAGATCACTTTGTCCGGATGACGAGCCACCGGCACACTTGGTAACGAACACGTGAGGTCGCCTGTTGGAAAAAAAAAATTAAAAATAAATATACAAAACCTCCTATTATATATATAGTCCTAATAGTTTAACCTCATCTTATACCTATGAGTTTTTTCAGTTTTTTTTTTAATTTTGTGGAAATGGTGCGTTGCCATCCTGAGGCTGCGATGGTAAGCCTCTTGCGGGAGTAAGGTTTCAATAAAAGCACTCGGAAAATCACTTTTAAGTTAGAAAACTCATTGGTACACGGTGGGATTGGAAATCTGTATTCTAACTTGTCTACTCAAGATAATAATAATAATAATAATAATAATAATAATAATAATATATATTACTGGACAAATCACACAAGTTGATCTAACCTCAAAATAAGCAAATTACATGGTTGTGTTATGGGTGTTAGTGAACGACACTAATACATACTTAAATATATATACAAGAACAAATTTAATAAAACACCCAGTCCCGGAAATATAAACATGACTCGACGGAGAATCGAACCCGAGCCTTGCGGTTAGTCGATGAGGTAAGGCGTGTACTCTAGCCACTCGACCAACGAGGTGGTATGTAACTACGGTGGAAATCTTTTGTACGAAGTAATTAAAAAGAAACTAAAATGGAAATGGGTTGGTCACTTAGCGAGGCTGAAAGACTAGAGATTACAGCAGACCAGCAAGGTTACAATGTGGAATAGTTATAAAAAAAAACCCACACGAGATAGGAAAACGAGTTAACAACGAGTAGCTGGTACCTGCTGGCCGCAAATAGCTCAGGATAGAGAAATATGAAATTCTTTAGAGGAGGCCTTCAACTTGAAGGGTTCATGCAATCATATTGCAAGAAATAAAAGGCTTTATTATTATTATCTATACAAATAAATAAAATTGGAGAGTCTGTATGTAATATTAAAAAAAATTCTTTTTACTAAGTGCATATGTATATTTACAAGGTACATATACCAAAATATCATTTTTTAGAATTTTTTGTCTGTCTGTCTGTACTCGCTAACCTCAGAAAAACGACTGAACCGATTTTGACGGGACTTTCACGGGCAGACAACTAATGTAATAAGGCTTACGACTACTTTTTGGAATTTTATTTTAGAAAATATAAATAAAATAAAAACGCGGACGAACTAGTTATTAATAAAAAGCACATCATCTTCAGACAGACCAGTGACGGTGACGATAGGGAGATAATTATGGTGTTCAACTAGCACTTAAGGAATATACGAAAGTATTCCAATTTAATACAGATTAGGGGTTCCAATACCATGGGAATTCCAGCAGTAAGACACCATTAACTAACATTATAAAAATTTTTCCACATATAATAATAATAATAACCTTTGACAATTTACACAAATTGATCTAACCCCAAAGTAAGCAAATTATATGCTTGTGTTATGGGTTTTAGACGACGATACTAATACATAGAAATACTTATATAGATATCATATAACATATAATTCGTCGGTCGACAGAATTAGACCGACGATATGTTTATCACACAAATATCTGTATCCGTTGGGAATCGAGCCCGAGCTTCGCGGTTAGTCGATAGCTTTAGGCGAGTAGGCCATCCGCTTGGCTAACAAGGCGGTCAAGGTGTTAGATTCTTTAAAGTTTCAATACTCCATCGACTTGGAAACTACTAATAATATGATTTTAATACAAATTGCAAGACTACGATATAGTGCAGATCGCTGGAACCCGCTGGAACCAGGCCGCCTTTGATGTCTAATTGGAAGTCGTTGGGGGAGGCCTACGTTCAACAGTTGACGTCCTATGGCTGAGATAATGATGAATACAAATTGATTATCATTTCCGGGTATCTAGAGTAATGTCACATCAAAACCTTTTGTACGAGCGATAATATTCGAACTGTAGTAAAAAGATTTTTTTCTGACAATATTTTAAACGTTACTTCACGTAATGACTTTTATCTGCACCTGACATTAAATATAACAAAGGACTTTTCGAATTTTACGTAGCTTTCATTTCTGTTTGTATTAAGGTGTGTGCCCAATGCAGTCGTTTTTATCGGAGACATAAGGTCATATGAAATTCCTACACTTTTGCGACTGTGTATCGTTTACCGCATTCATAAATAATTTAATGTAATGTTTAATGATAAATATATAATATTTTCACACCCATATGCCCGAAAGGTATAGCGGAGAATCCATATCTAATAAACCTACTATTTTTCTTTTCTAAAGGTTTGCTCTAATATAAATATTTTCATCCTAGTCTAGTAGTTTTCATATGAAGTTAACTTTAATTAAGGACCTTTCCTCATTGTAACCTTGCTGGTCCATCTCTCGTCTTTCAGCCTCGCTACAATCCCAACCCATTTACATTTTAGTTGCTTTTTGATTATTTCCTACAAACGCTTTCGGCCGTAGTTACATACTGCCTCGTCGATCGAGTGGCTAGCGTACACGTCTAACCGCATCGACTAATCGCGAGGCTCGGGTTCGATTCCCGACGGGGACAGGCATTTGTGTGATGGACATAGATGTTTGTATTTCCAGATCTGGGTGTTTATTAAATTTATCCTTGTATCTATTTAAGTATTTCTATGTATTAGTATCATTGTCTAACATCAATAACACAAGCATATGATTTTCTTACTTTGGGGTTAGATCAATTTGTGTAATTTGACTAATAATATTTATTTTATTATTATCTATTTATTATATACAACGTTGATATACTATAAGTGCCTACTGTTAATTCGAGACTATCAAAATAAAGTTTACGAGAAGTATACGAAAACACTTTTTTTAAACAAATTAAATAATTGAATAATAAAGTAAAAACGTGAACACTCTTGTCTTCTACGTTATAGTTCTTATGATTTGCAAGTGGCAATTCCCTTGCCATATCGGGCGCAATCTCACTGGTATATGATGGGGTCCGAAGATGGAAATAGAAGTCCGTAGCGCGTACCACTAGCCCACCGAGGCTCTCAACAAATCTCAAATATTTCTGTCACAAAGAGTGACTGCAGTGTGGATACACCTTTAGATAAAGACGCCACCTAAATTATGGAACTAAGCCGGACTTTCAGTGCTCAGTAACCGTCAATTTTGACGTCAATTATTCGTAGATTTAATCCACTTTTGATGCTCCAATAATGATATTATTTATTTCGCTATTGAATACTTCGAATTTAGTACGGCGGTAAATTTTTGCATGCAATGTTTGTGTGATTATGAATGCAAACAAGCTACCGACACGCCTGGCAAACGTTCATTGCTATATATGCAAATAGGATTACCATTTCAAAACGCCAATTTCAGATTTATTTACAACTAGCTGTCCCGGCGAACTTCGTACTACCTAACAATGACAGATAATTAGTTTGTATGGGAAAAATTAAAGCAAATTTATTCCTATGTTCGTTAAAATTTTCACAGTATTTTTTTTGCATATAAACCTTACTCAGACTTCGTCAAACGTAGCAAAAAAGTAATCAACCAAATCAGTTCAGTCGTTTTCGAGTTTTACGCTTAGCAACACATTTAGCCATTCATTTTTATTTAATATCGTCTCAGTGGTGTATCGGTACGGCTATCGCCTGTTAACACCATTAGCCACTTGGGGTCCCGGGTTCGATTCCCACGTCGGGCAACTTTTCCCCAAAATGGTAAGCAGAGGTGTGCTAGTATATCCACGACTCGTAAATCCAGTAGATATACTAGAACATCCACGATTAGCCAAGGTACTAGGGCCCATGGTGTGATAGGTGGCAAGCCTATCGCCACTTCGGGCACATTTCAATCCCGAGCAATGTAATGCTTACTCTGAAAAACATTTTAAGAAAAGTTGCCCGACCTGGAAACGGAACCCGAGACCTCACGTGGCTTAACAGGCGACCGATACACCACGGAGGCGATATTAAATAAAAATGAATGGCTAAATGTGTTGCTAAGCGCAAAATTCGCAATCGGCGAACCGATTTCGTTGATAACTTTTTTTGCTGTTCGACGTTCGAGTAAGGTTCTTATGAAAAAAAAATACTGTGAAAATTTTAAGAACCATAAGAAAAATAATTGCTTTATTTTTTCCCATACAAAACTTATTATCTGTTAATGTTAGGTAGTACGAAGTTCGCCGGGTCTAATATATCATTTTACAAAGATTCTACATCGACGTTAATAATGTATAATACGTTTAAATTACTATGTTTTAAGTAAAAAAAAAGTTCTGAGGTAGTTTAATACCAATTTTACAATTGTATTACGAATAATTTATTATTAATATAAAAACCAGCCAAATGCGAGTCGGACTCTTGTATGAAGGGTTCCGTATCATTACGTAAAAAATCACATTTGGAGCATCATTTATATAATTAAGTTATTCTGTTTTTAGTATTTGTAGTTATAGCGGTAACAAAAATGCTTAATCAGTAAAAATTTTAACTTTATACATACACACAAATATACAGCCAGACAAATAGACAGACAGACGGACGGACAGTCGATTCTCAGTCATAGGGTTTTTACCCGTAGGGTACAGAACCCTAAAAAGAGTATAGAATTTTCTAAAATACATAGTCGAATATTCAATTGACAGCCTACGAAGTAATTACAATGAAACAAAGCATTGTTATACGGCACAATATAAAACTAAATTTCAATTTCGAACAATTGTGGTAATAAAACATAAACATAGGCAATTTGGAAAATACGACTCCAACAAATGGTATATTTTGTGACGATGGTATTCCATTTACAATACGTCTATAAAAGTGACTGGGGCTCATAAATACTGACGTGAAAAGATAAATACGTTCAGAAAATTGTCTGACCCATTTCATAAACCCACTTCCATACAAAATGCACTATTATCGTTTAACACAAAATCTAAACAATCCAAACGCAATAAAACTGCATAAACTTCCACTGAAACTGCAATAACATTATCTATATACAACCTACTTTACAAAAAAAAAAGAATCATAAAAATCCATTGACATGAAACAAAAAAAACAAATTCCAATTTAGAACCTTCTTTTTGAAGTAGGAGGAAAACTTAAACTCCAGTTTCATGTCAGTTGTCATAAGTAATCTCTTGTACGATTAGAAGGATAAGTTCTGACGTCATATCCGGTATTACATCAGATGATATCGGGGTCGGCTACCTAATCTGGGGGATTGGACTAGAACACCAGTTTCAGTTGACGTCATATCATACCCTATGGTCATTGGGACTTTATAATATACTTAACTAGTTACTACTTACTTAATACATATTTTATACGCATTTGTGCTCGCAAATGTCTAGTTCCTTATCGGAGGGACTTATCCAGTTGACTTGGTCACGAGGTAATATCTACTGTGTATATAGGCGACAGATAAATCTTGCCATCTGTCGTCTCCCTCTATCTTATGGCATTAGAAAATAAATAATAGTTTAAAAAAAAACTAAAAAAATACGCTTTTATTGCTTGTACAACAAAAACTAGAAAATAATTTTAAGTTATGAATAGTTCATGTTACAGGGGGAGAAAACCAAACAATCGGTTACATTAAATCACATCTAAATAAAATTATAATATAATTTAAGTTTTTAAGAAAATAATTTCATTCGGAGTAAATAGCGTGGGGTGCACTATACTGTTGTTATCTAACATACACCTAGTTGCCTATAGAATGATTATAATATTTTAAATAACAAGCATCCCACGCTTTTACATACATACATACATACATAAGTACAATCCAAGCTAATAGAAGCGTATTAAAAACATCTTTACCTTGTAAGTCTGTGAGCACAACGCGGCCATCGTATCCAGCTGTAAGTAGATAGTATGCCCCAGGGGAGAAGCGTACACTGCGCGCATCTGCCGAGTGGGGTGTAAACCGTTGCAAAGCACGCGCGCCTCGTACGTCGTGCAACGCGCAGGAACCATCGTCGTGCGCGCACACAAGTAGCCTGCCGCTGGGATCAACGGCTAGTGAAGCCACCGCACAGCCCTGGAGAAAAAATAAACCATCAGACACAAAATTCAAGAGGACAAATGTCGTCGCGGCGGTGAACGCTACTTGATTTTAATATTTATTTAGTTTTATATACTGTGTTTGTAGCTGATTGGCAAATAGAATTTATGTTAATTGTATTGTAAATCATATAATTAATAATCTGTGGTAATGTGTTTAAATAATTTAGTATAGTCTGTAATTTTAGCATTAATATATAATCTATGACAATAGTTCTATATAGTCTATGAAAATTAGGCCCGGCAATCTTTAAAACAAAAAGAGCTCTCAAATCTCAGGGAATTAACTTCTTATACACTCTACTTCGCCACGTCGACAATTTTTTTTTATAATATTGGAGGGCAAACAAGCAGACGGATTTCCTGGTGGTAAGAAATACACGTCGCCTATAGACACGAAAGGTGGAAATGGTGCGTTGCCAAACTGAGGCTGGGATGATAAGGCTCTTGCGTGAGTAAATTCACCGGCTACCCTACCCTCCAAACCAGAAAACGACAATGGCGTGCACTGACGCTATTATGGCAGGAATAGGTAAGGCAGTGGTACCAATCCGGGCGAGTCGTTGCAAGACTCTACCACCTAGTCAATGTCACGGT
>DVZL01002169.1:0-15917 GCA_018236625.1 Lasaia peninsularis
TTTCTTGTTTGTAAATTAGCATAGTATTAGTTGTAATCTGTTGTGTGTTATTAAACAAATAAATAAATAAATAAATATGTAAGACTGTACTTACCAATAAAGAAGATGTAAACCAGGCTTTATTTTGTTCTTTATTTAACATGGCGTACAAGCACACAGACACTAAAGATGTTACAGGTGCGTCATTGTCCTGTTGTCGGGATATTAGGTCTGATGTGCAAGTCTACCTTTAAACTAGTAATTCTGGAATATTTATTTATTTATACCGGCGACCTTGGAACCATCTCTACGATTTCACTTGAAATTTTTACCTAAGAATCTTAGGGGGTAAAAAGTGGATCTAGATAGGACTTATGTCTAACAACAACTATAGTTTTATTTAAGGCACCTTAATCTTCTTTTATTGTTTTGCCAAAAACTCCAAAACAATCCACTACCTTGCGAAGCTCTGTCGCCAGGTGCTTATTATTAATACTGAACGACTAGCTAGCTAACTAGCAGTAAAAAGCAGTCTGTAGATAGTTTGGTAAGCTTTAGGACTGAAGAGAAAAAGCATTGACGATAAAAAGCTTGTACTTACATACATATCTTCACGCTAGACCCCTTACCGGTTGGCAGAGAGTATCGAGTAAAAGCTTATTTTCATTAAGAGGGGGAAGGGAGTACAATTTCTTTAAGTATTTCTATTACATATTTACTATATTCAATACTGATCTGAAATAGATATTATATTTATTCCACGAAATATTACAAGTGGTTGTTGTGACGATCCTAGAAATTTTTGAAATATAGTAAGCTACCGGATCAGATTGCAGTCGCCTATATCCGCGTCTTCGTCCGCGTTTTTAATTAATTATTTTATTTTATAGATTTCTGAAGTAACAGTAGCCTAAGCTATTCCTTATTACGTCAGCTGTCTGCCAGCGAAAGTCCCGTCAAAATCAGTTCAGCCGTTTTAGAGATTAACGGGTACAAACAGACAGACAAACAAAGAGACAAAACTTCTAAAAAAAGTGGCAAGTCTGTCGCCATATTGGGCACAAATGCCGGGTTCCCTTACAATTATTTCTTTACCATAAGAGCACTCAGAACGAAACCAATGAGTTTCTTAAGCACTCACTTAAACACTTAAACTCATTGGTACATATCGGGATTAAAACCTAGAAATTACCGAAATGGAAGTCCGTAGCGCGTACCACTACACTATCGAAGCACCTGAAGCACCTTGAATTAAATTCATATTGGAAATTAATTAATTTTGTTGTAAACTGCCCTTTGGTGTAGAATATAAACTCAGTATAATATATTCGAGAGTACAGTGATAAACTTAATCAGATATATCTTGCATCGTTTATAAAATAATAAATCTCCCTTATCACAAGACAGTGGCTTTGTACCTATTCAAATGTCTCCAGATAATCAGTTAACGGTTTCAGATTATGAAAATTCATAATGCAAATATAAACCGAAGGCGTTGATTTGTTTTCTATATTTAGAAATTACCACGAAGTTTATCCAAAAATATGTATACCACAAACACCATTTTTTTGGATTTTTTTGGATTAAACTCACACACGAAACCTTTTCCGTATCATTATCAGCAAAAACCTGCAATAAATATATATTTTAATCTATGTTTAGTTTTATAGCGGTAAAAGAAATACATACCTAATCTGTGAAAATTACAACTATCTAGCCATCACAGTTAATAAGATAGGTACAGCCTGATGACAGACAGATACACGGGCAGTGGATTCTTAGTAATAAAATCCTGCTATATATATAAATGCCCTTGGGGTACGGAATCGTAAAAGCGCATCTATATAACCATCCGTATTACACAACCCCTTTTTTTTCGAGATTATCAATTGTAATTTGACAATTCACTGAGTTTCTCGTGTGGTAGAGCGCTGTAGTCTGATCTCTTATCAGGAGAGATGTGTACTAGTTTTTTTTTTTTATGGGATAAGACAGCGAACAGGCGCACGGGTCTCCTGATGGTCCGTGGCCAATAGACACCATAGATGTTGTAGGTGCGCCGCTGCCCTGTGTTCGGGTTGTTAGACCTTATGTGCAAGTCTACCGGTTACCCTACCCTCCGGACCGGAACACGACAATGTCACTATGGCGGCAGGAATAGGTAAGACGGTGGATACCTACCCAGGTGAGTTGCTGCACAGCACTCTACCACCAGTGGTCATGTTGTTAGTGACCCAGTTAACCTATGCTCGCCTCTTACGAGTTGCCTGGCAGGAAGGCAGTTGGTCTATTCTACACAGTGGACCCGGACCAACACGGGGAAGATTTCTCATTAAAAAAAAATCAGACAAGGATTTGAACCCGTACCCTTCGTTCCTTTTTGATGTTTTTTTCTATTTTAGCTACTTAAATCATCAAGCGGTGAAATGTTTAATTCGTTTCTTATTGATTACCTTCTTACTCTTTAATAAGTGCGATTTTTTATGAGAAAAGACAGCGAATAGGCACACGGGTCTACTGATGGTAAGAGACAGACGAGGCCTACAGATATTATATTCTGTCACCGTATGTACAGGTCTACCGGTTACCCTATCTTCTGGACCGGAATATGAAATTATAGCGGGAGGAATAGGTAAGGCGGTGGCGGGGGTCATGTTGGAACTACCCAGTTCACCTATTTCGCCTTTTACGAGGGGCCTGATAGGCAGATGGTGTATTCTACACAGGGGACCCGGACAAGAACGGGAAAATCTTAATGTCAAAAATCTAAATATAAAAAAAAATGTCTCCCACAGTGCATCCTAGACCTGCAGAACTGTTTTCCATTTTCAGATATAAGTAGCACTTAAATTGTTACAGTTATATAAGGCATGATTGCGACACCTCCACGATCACTTCGCGGATCGAATGCGTGACGAAAGTGGCAAAGAAAGCTGTAATTTCTCTCCATTTTAACTTAAGTATCTTATAAGCTACCCTTTTCGTCATTTCACATACAATTTTCTAATAGAGCCTCTGATAGAGTGATACGCGCTTCGGACTTTGTTTTTGGTAGTCTAGATTTGAGCCCCGCCATGTACCAATGAGTTTTTCTAACTTAAGTTCTTTTTCTGAGTGCTCTTACTTTGAGGGAAAACGTCGTGAGAAAACCCGGGATTTGTGCCCAACATGACGTACTTGCCACCTGTCACATGATAAGACCTAATATCATTGGCTAATGGTGGGTCCATATATAGTACCTACCTCTGTGCGTTTTTATTTAGTTATTTTATTTTAACTATTTTAAATAAAGGTAGGGTAAGTCGCTTCTTAACAAATTAACTGTCTGCCAGTAAAAGTCTCGTCAAAATCGATCCACTTGTTTCAGAGATTATCTGATACAAACAGACAGACAGACTGACAAAAATTCTAAAAAATGATGTTTTGGTATGTGTACCTTATGAATGTACTTACACACATACTTGGTTAAAAGCGTTTATTTTAATATTACATATAGACACTCCAATTTTATTTATTTGTATAAATTTTAGACGTTGTATATAATAATTTCTACCATAGCATTTGTTGCTATGGTAGAAACAGAAAATAGCATCTGTGAAAATATTAACTGCTCTTTTCATTCATTTTAGTTACCACAGTTCATGAAATAAGGGCTGATGACAGAAAGCAGTCTTTGTGACACGGCCCCGGTCCTTATCATTTTGGTACTGAACCCTAAAAATAAAAAAAAACAATTCAATTTGTAAACGAATAAAGACCACTAATCTTTTATATGTTTTTATTTATCTTCTTACAATTCGAGAATAAATGCATAATGAATTTAGATTTTGAAAATATTTAAAAAATATTCAAATATTACAACTTTATTTTAATTTTGACAACTGTCAAAGTCATAATCTATTCTTTATTCAAATAATAACTGTCATCGTAAAACAAATTTATAGATCATGTGTATACGTAATCTATAATATAGAGTATTTATTTATAGCCTATCTCTGTGTTTTTGCACCTGTGATATATATATAAAAAAACTACGTTTATAAAGACTACCTGAGCCCGCGAATTCGTCCGGGTTTGAATTTAACTAAATATTTACATTTATGCTATTCCTTGACATATCAGCTGTCTGCCAGTGACAGTTCCGTCAAAATCGGTCCAGTCAAAAGCCGAAAGACATATAAACAGACAGATAAACAATTTTAAAATATACTCTTTATTTAACGGTTTTTGTGACAAATCTAGTATTTATTTAAATATAGTGTACTACCGGATCAGATCGCAGTAGTTCAGACCAGACCGTTGTAGGTGCGCCGCTGCCCTGTGGTCGGGTTGTTAGATCTTATGTGCAAGTCTATCGGCTATCCTGCCCTCCAGATAGGAACACGACATTGTCCTTAGTTAATGTCATAGTCACAAGTATGTTATTTTAATACATGTACCATTTACATTTAGTAAAAATCGGTTATTTTATTACAAACAGACGCTTCAATTTTATTTAGTATTACAGCAGCTAATTTTAAAACTTTAAAATACTTTTAAATGAAGGTAATTTTACATTCCTGTCAAAAATAATGGCGCGCGTAATTTATGTTTAAATAAAATATATAAGTATTGTAAATCACAGCACTTATTAGTAACAAATTGATTTACACCAGTGCACTGTTTTCCACTCCAATAGGATTAACTCCGATTGTTGACCGCCGGTCATTATAGACTTACTGGTAGGTTCAATATATTGGAGGAATATTGTGGATGGGAGAAAGTAAATATCACGTCACGCCTAAATTGCAGAAATGGTAGGCAGAGATACATATGCACACACGGTAAGTAGACGATATTAGAATTTATGTGACAGGTGGCAAGTCTGTCGGCATATCAGAACAAATCAAGCAACGTTATGGTTTACAGATGAACCAAAAAAAAACTTAACCTTAACCTACCCGGAAATCGACCCCGGGACCTCGTGGCTTAAAATCAGATTCGCTGTACTGTACTGTAGGTATAATAACCTATCACTGTATGACATTGTCGTGTTCCGGTCTGGAGGGTAAGGTAAGCCGGTAGATTTGCACATCAGGCCTAATATTTCGTGCACAGGACAGCGACACAACTACAACATCTATGGTGTCTATAGGCCACGGTTATTTCTTACCATCAGGAGACCCGTGAGCTTGTTCGTTGCCTTATCTATACAAATATATAAAATTTGAGTGTCTGTATGTAATATTAAAATAATCGCTTTTTACTTAGTGCATATGTATATTTACGAGATACATATCCCAATACGACATTTTCTGTATCCGCTAATCTCTAATACGTCAAAACCGTAATATGAAACGGTTTTGGCTACTTTTATTTTAGATTTTTATATTAGATATGCAAAAAATAAATTAATTCAATAAAAACGCGGACATAGTCGCGGACACAATTAGTCATATATAAAAAAACGTCCCACTGAATCTTTGTACTAAATTAGTTCAAATAAAGTCCGAGAAAAAGCGGAGATAAGTCCTCAGTTATTATAAATCGTGGCGTCCGTACACACTTGTGTTGAATAGTCCACCAATTACCGGGTGTGAAGGGTGCTCGGATAATTGAATGTATGGTTTATGGCTGGCTGGTAGACAGGAAACCCATAAAGGATAACCACTCCTGTTCCTAGGAATTGCCTATGATGGGATTATAATTGTTTTAGACCTGTTGATTTTGCTAAAAGAGAATTATTTTTATTGCTTCCTGATATAAAACACAAAATATATGTGTATAAAAATCCTTAATCATATTACTTGGTATTCCCCGCGTTTATTTCCGCGCACTAAAGTAGTTGCGAGAACCCGTTATCCAATATGTGTACCATTAAACGAGCAACTAACTAATTTTGGTAGTTTAATATTTATAATAATATACGTATAAACTCATTTCGTATCTTCGAGTATTATCTGCAATCGTTATACATCACAAAATGTCCACCTGTTACAGCTTGGATTTTAATGATTTGAAGTTTTAGAAACTTTATAGATTATATACCTATATGACTTATAAAATATTCTTATGAGTTTAAATCAAACTGAATGACAGCGTCTGTCATCTGTCACGTTAAAGACAGCTGTCAAACCATATTTATAAGGATTGAATCGAACAAAGATGATTTTTTTTATTAAATTAGTAACTGGTTATCTGAGTCTTCGTCTGTACTATATTCTCTCTGTTTCTATTAAATAATATGAATATCTAGTATGTCATATTTCTGTTTATAGACTTTCCATCGTGTTGTTTCTTTTTGCTTTAAGACGCAATTTAATTAAGGAATAAACATCTTAAATATAATAAAAAACAATGTAAAAAATGTATACGCCTCGTTAGTCGAGAGTTTAACATACTCTTCACCGCATTAGGTTCGCTAGGCCCAGGTTTGATTCTCGACAGGCATTTTGGGATGAATATAGATTTGTTCTTGTGTATTTGCGTCTTTATTTATTTGGTCACACACTTTTAAGTATTTATGTGTATTAGTAACACTCATATCGTACGCATTTAATTGGCTTAATTTGGGGTTAGATCAATTTGTTTAATTTGGTCAGGAATATATTTTTTTAATATATTAATTACAGGCCTTTAGGACTAGTAAAATATGGCGCTAATATTCATCTTAAGATACAAGCATCCAGTACCTAAGGGATGATTTTGGAAAATTCAAGCAAGCAAAGCAGCGGGCAACTGCTAGTTTAACATAAATAAGATATTTATTCCTCTCTATTCAAGTGGAGTTGATGTCTGACTTTGAGTCGCGATGTCCCGGATTCAATTCCCTGGCAGGGTAACTTGTTTTTATATTTTTTCACTTTTTTTTGAAAACCGTAACTCGGCACCTGTCAGATCATGGGCCCTAATATAGACGGCTAATCATGGGTGCATTCCTCTACCTACTCTTTCAGTAATATAGGCATGAAGTTACTCATTTAGATATTTATACACTAATCATTGAACCTGAGTTAATATGAAGAAGTGGATTTTTCTTAAGAATAGACCATAGACAATATTTATTTGCCACGAGCCATAGATTAAAACTGTATTTATAAAAACAGTAATAACATAGATATACCGTTTTCTGTGCGTATTTTCCGTGCAATTGATTTCTATTAATATTTATAATACAAGGAGCGATCAGAAAAACATAAGGTACTATAGAATCGTTCGACCATGGTTCAGTTATTGAGTAGTTTTCCTAGAAAATGACTTTTATTAGGATTAAAACAAACGTGATTTTCTAGGGTTCGATTTTCGACGTCCGATATAGTGTTTTATGAAGCATTAGCTGTGCCCGCGAATTCAACCACGTTTTCATTTAATTCATTTCTTCTATATATTTCTAAAATAAAAGTAGCCTAAGCCGTTCCTTAGTACATCAGCTGTTTGCTAGTGAAAGTCTCGTCAAAATCGGTCCAGCCGTTTCTGAGATTAGCGGGTACGGTAGCGGGTAGACAAAAATTCTATCTATATTAATTCTAAAAAATTTTGTTTTGGTATATATGTTACCTTGTTAATATATATATGCATTTAGAATATAGCAGTTGCTTTAGTATTACATACAGACACTCCAAAAAAATTTGTAAAGATAAGGATTAAAGAAAATCCCGTTTCTCCCCTTGTTGGTCCGGGTCCTCTGTGAAGCAGGCAGACAGCTGATGTAATAAGGGGTAACTTTCTTTCAATTAGTTAAATTTATACGCGGTCGAAGTCGCAGGTAGTTTATGTAAAAGGCGAACATTTTGTTTTTGAGATTGCCAGGAAGTAGACATATGAGCAGTGACCCTAAGACGCGTGGCGGACGCGTGCCAGCCCGCCAATTACATCGCTTCACCTCTATTACCCGAGCTCTTATTAGAGCGGCGTTTGAGAATAAGCCGACTGTATCGCCTGTCGGGTTCCCTACATACTAGCCAGCGGGCGGGTTTACGTATACTTATTTTTTTCTAGCTAGCCCGTAAATTCATACGCGTTTTATTTTATTTAAATGTCCTAATTTACTCCTCGTTTACCTGCTTTGCCTGAAAGTAAGTTTAAACAGTGTATTAAACAAAAACTGATAAGCAAAGCGTATTACAAGATAAATGATTATTGAAATGATAATTGGCATTGATATTTAATTAGTTATAATATTAATGTTGTTATTACAATTCTATTTGTTTTGTATAATATTTACAAATAATTATTTGACATTGCTAATTCTGTTTTAAATTAATTTATTGACATTTTGTAATTGATATTTATTATTTAAACTGATATTTGTTGTTTTGCTTGTATTATATTTTAAATTGACGTTCAATAAGAGACTCAAAGTGGTCCTATTTTCAATAAAAATATTGACTATAAGCAAAGGGATGTCCTTTTAGCAAGCATTATTTCACTGTCTCTAATGTGGTTTCTTAGCAACGCATAATAACAAAAGTATCATTCCAGACGAAAAACTTTATCGTTTTTATAATATTTTTATTGGATACGCTGGCTACAATGATAATGACTGAAATAAAATGATAACTGCGTGAGGCTCTGGTGTTGAATCTTTCGTATTACTGCCAAGTAAGTCAACGCCCGCCGATACAAGTTATTTGGCAGAAAAGTAGTTGACCCATTTTTAAAAAAGTTTGGAATCAATACTATTAGCGGCCAAAGGTTGAAAGTCGTAGTTTAGATAATTATATAATTGGCACTATTCATCGTCGGCACTTCATATAACATTGGTAATATTTTCACAAGACAACAATCAATTATTTTATGTCAAAATTGTACCTATTGTGTAAAGTGTTTTGTAAAAACTTATTTTGATTATATTTCTTGTTAATCTTGTTTTATAAGTAAGGTCCAATTATTAGCACAAATGTTTCGATAAGCTGTGTATTATATTTTTCTCGCGTTTCAACAATATAACCTGTGCGTCTTTTGTGTATTTCTAGTGTTAGATTCATAAGTTTAAGATTTTTGTATAAATATCAATAGAATTAAAGTTACATTAAGTATGGTACTTGTGGTGTGTATTCATTAAGATAATCCGTACTTTATATTAAAAATGCGAAAGTAGCTATGTCTGTTTGTAACGCTTTTACGCTTAAACCACTGAACCGATTTTTAGGAAATTCAATACAGATATAGAATTGACCTTGAGGAAAGACATAGACTACTTTTTAAGCGACTACATTAAAAGAGGGTATGTTTTTACGCAATAAGTACCTATTATAAGTCGGAAAAATGTCTGCCCTGTGAAAGTTGTTTGTTATTAAAATAATACACGCGAGCGAAGCCGCCGCCGGAAAACTAGTTATATATAAATTCAATTTGTCGTCGTGCAAAAATCAGGGAATCAACTTGTACTACTAAAAACGAATTGTAAAATACCGGAAACCAATCGATGGCAATCAAATTAAAGTAAAAAGTAAAGCACTCTAACAGAATCTTAGAAACAACGGAACCCTTTTATAACCACGAACCAATGACACAGTTTGTACTATCACTAGTCATTCAAAAGTAGTTTAAAACGTCGAATAAGAGGCCTTTGTCGGGCTTATTGCTAGGGTTGTCAACTCTAAAAAAACTGCAATTTATGACTTTAATTGTTAAATATAAATTCAATATACTACCATTTCAATGAATTATGTCATATTTTATGCTTTCACACTTTGTGTTATTAACGATGTTATAATCTAATAATTTATCAAATGTGACATTTAGGCGTTCACTTGAATCGAAGAGCCAGCCTTTCTATTTTAAATGTCTTAAACAGATTAGAATCTTAAAGGGTTATTAAAGTTTACACGAAAGAAGGATATTATCTAATTTTTTATATTTCAATAAAGTAGGTAGTAACTTATAACACCTATAACAGTTTAGAATACCTACGAGTATTTTTATCCGTATCTAATGTTAATCCTCGCCCTTATTTTGTTTTGTCCTAAAGAGTGCCAATGATGAACTTATGAATTTCAACGTGTTACTTGATACTGTATAAATACATGATATGGAAAGAAATACTTATTTCTTTCTTCACATTGAGCTCTTTATAAAAATATAAAAAGAACTGACACGTGGAACCTCAAAGAACCCGTCTGTACCACGAACGACACATAAGATTGGGGGAACTTACGAATTACTGGAATGAAATTAGTTTTCAAAATTCCAAGAGTTATTTGTGTAGTTGGTAGCCCTGATTATGGGTTAGCGAGGAAAACGCCCCAAGCGAAAGTTAATATTTATAGGTCACGCCAAAGTTTGGTCAATTTAAATATAGGCATGTGTCGCATCACAATAGGGAAAGGTTGGTCCAAAGGGACTAGAACGTGCGAAAGTACACTAAGAATATCTCGCAGCCATCTAGAGTCACATCAGAATACAAAAAAGGTACTGGCAACTGATATTTGCTGACGAAAAGAGTTTAATATAAATAATATTATACATTTATTCGCCACATGAGACTCCAAAAGTGTATAAGAGTCTCTTTTATTCATAATACCGGGATGATAATTTGCAATACTCTCTTACAATTCAGCCCACATGGAAAAAGTTTTATTTTTCATCGTCTTTTCTTATTTTGCGTTATTTTCAACAAATGCTTTGTAACACTGCGTGCGATAAATTAAAGTCAGTATTTTTGTCATTTTGTTTTAAGAGTGATTGAATCGTGAAGCTTTGTGACACTTAGAATTTTGAAATATGAATAAAAATATTTTTATGATTGAAAAATTCTTGCAAGTTTATTTGAAGTCCGGAACTTTCATGATGATGCTATTGGTTTAATAAATTGTGTCCACTAAATCAACAGCATATTATCTAACATATGCAAGCAATATTCGTCCTGGCTATAAATACTGTTATAATTAAAATAATAACCATAAATATATTTGAATTTGGAATCAATAAAAATAAAATTGTATAAATATTTAGTTCATTATTTTTTTAGTTTCGCGCCAATTGGTATTTATTTGTGTGATATAATGGAATAGGGTCGTAAATATACATGTAACGTCAGGGTAATAATAGTGAAGATAATTAACCTGTCTGTATTTGTCAGGGCTAAATCCGATTCTATTTACTTCGCTCCTTTTTAGGGTTCAGTACCAAAATGGTAAAAATGGAACTCTATTATTAAGACTCCGCTGTCCGTCTGTCTGTCACTAGGCTGTATTTCATGAACCGTGATAGCTAAACATTTGAAATGTTCACAGATGTTGTATTTCTGTTACCGCTATTACAATAAAACAAAATAAAATATGTATTTATAGAGGGCTCCCATACAACAGACATGGTCTCTACAGACTTTTTTTATGGTATTGGAAGGCAAACAAGCAGACGGATTTCCTGATGGTAAGAAATACACGTGGAAATGGTTCGTTGCCAACCTGAGGCTGGGTTGGTTACCTCTCGCGTGAGTAAGTTTACCGGCTACCCGACCCTCCAAACCGGAACACGACAATGGCGAGCACTGACGCTATTATGACGGGAATAGGTAAGGCCGTGGTACCAATCCGGGCGAGTCATACTTCCTACGAGAGTTTGGCTCGCACTTGGCCGATTTTTTTCCTTTCCTCTTTCAATCACTAATGTATGAGAGACATAAATAATGTGTTAATATTTTTTGTTGTGTCATACATGAAAATGTTTTAAACAAAGTATTCCATACATAAATCCACACGGAGAGGAAAAACTCGTACCATGTTGGTTCATTATGTTTGGGAGTTTGTCTCGTTAGCTGCGTCCCAATTAGCTCGTACGAGAGCAGCTTAAGATACTAATACTTAATAAGTAATTACTCGGGACACAAACCACGCGCGTTACTTATGAATATTACAATGTTTTTGAATTAATAGTATTTTAAAAGCTTTCATTTAACTTGCATTGTATGTATGTAAGTATGTTCGGATGGAATCTTAGCATTCAATTTTGAAGTAGAAATCTTAACTTGATTAAGTTGAAATTTTGTATACACGTTTAATTTGGATGGCAATGCACGTTAGGATACATAACAACATTTTAATTCCAATATGGTGGCCCAACCAAGGTGGCGGAATAGTTGTTTTAAGACACTTCTACGATATGGGTATCAAATGAAAGAGCTCATCGAGAGTAACTCGAGACATAATAAAAGCTTTTTCTAAACATTGTTTTTTATTTTAATTTATTTCATTTAATACTACTCGGGAATATAATATGCGTAAAATAATTCTTATAATTCCTGTAATAGAGTTTGCAATATTTAGAATTTTCTTGAAATTTACAATGAAATGAAGTTTGCATGATATTTATAGGAATAATAGCTGATCCGGTAAAAAATAACGAATGAGCACAGACTTTCGCAATGACTTTAAAAATTAATTACTATATAGATTATATATACAATCTATAATCTCTGCCTACCCTCAATGTACTTGGTGTGAAAATATTTATATATCTATACTAACAATGTCTACGCCAAGGCCTGCGCTTCAAGAGACCCAACATGGAGCTACTGCTGCTTTCTAGTTACTTGAACGGTAGGGGGATCTGTGAGCTCGTCACTCGGATTTACGTTCTGAAATTTTTTTTCACATATAAGTTGTGACTTTAAGTGAGAATTGCAACATCCAACGCTGGGCCAAAATTTCCAAAAACAATAAATATCGAAGTTTCTATCCATTATCTTATGTCGGTAGACTAGCGTCTTATCTCACAGATATTAGATCTCTATTAACTAAAGTGTAATAAGTTTCCGAGAACAATTTGACAATCCTGATTTTACAGGCAAAGTTTCAAAAGCGAGGTAACTTTCTACTACAAACTTACAAACTGTGGACGAACTTGCCCACTTTGTTCAGAGTTTTAAATTTAAGAATGGAAATAGCCTACCTTCTCTTAGTTCTGGATATTATAATACGTAAATATAGATATTTATACAAATAAATAAAATTGAAGCATTTGTTTGTGATATTAAAATAACCGGCATACATGATATACCTACATGTATATGATGTATGCCAAAAAGAACATTAAGTATTATAATTTTTGTCTGTCTGACTGCTAATTCCGGCTAATCTCAGGAACGACTCTATTGAATCGATCCAGACCGAACGGGGCATTACTAGCAGATAAGATTTCATAAGTAGTAACTTTGGCTATTTCTGTTTAACAAAATTTAAAAGCGAACGAAATCGAAGGAACATTTAGTTTTCGTGCAAAAATGTTTAACGTGTGCGTATCTTGGAACTATCGGCTAAGTATGAAAACATAAGTATGCACCCCTGTCTACTCCTTCGAGGATATGGGCGTGACGATATTTACCTTTTTTTTATCACCGAAATGTTTGTAGGCGATTGTATCAATTTATACAATTTATTTTGACATGTTCGTTATTGTCTGTAGAAGACTGGTGCGACAGATACAGGCACGACCTTACAATGGCAATGGTACATAGAGCACAAGGTAGGCTTTCAAATATTCTTCGTTAAATTAGACAGGAGATTGAGTTTTTAATAGTAGAGAGAGAGAAATGGATAGGAAATCACAATGAAACTGAAAGTACTACCACAATCTTATCCTTCTAAGATTTTTTTATGATATTGAAAGGCAAAGAAGCAGTCGGATTTCCTGATGGTAAAAAATACACGTCGCCTATAGACACCAAAGGTGGAAATGGTCCGTTGCCAACCTGAGGCTGGGATGGTAAGCCTCTTGCGTGAGAAAGTTTACCGGCTACCCTACCCTCCAAACCAGAACACGACAGGGGCGAGCACTGCCACTAATGTGGCAGGAATAGATAAGGCGTTGGCACCAATCCGGGCGAGTCGTTGCAAGACTCTACCATCTACTAAGATCGGATGTTTCCGCTTACAGCCAACCTCTTCCTTCCTCAATGATTGCATACGTTTAAATAATAAATTGTGTATACAAGCACACAAATAAACATCTAAATTAGTGCACGTTTGTGTATGTGTTATAAGTTTCACCCATACTGTTGGCAGCCGGCAATACTCATGTAAAATATGTAAACGAACTAAGTAATTTCTACGGGATTTATATACCGTAACAACTTTGCTTCCGATATTCCTAAACAAATAAGTAAACATTCACATACATAAGATAAGTTTATCGTCAATATGCGAGATGAAATTTTCACTCAAAGCCTTTTACCAAAAGGGAGATCTCAAATATTGTGAAAGGTCAAATGTTATATGTAGCAGCCCAAACTCTAAAAATAGTGTTTTAAAAGTTTACTTTAAATATAGCTAAGGTTATTTATATTCATATTTAATAAATTGGCCATAATCAATTTAGATAAAAAAATATAGTAAAAAAATGCTCATATTTTTTTTATGAAATAAAGAAGCGAACAAGCACATGGGTCTCCTGATGGTAAAAGATAACCGTGGCCTATAGACACCATAGTTGTTGTAGATGTGTCGCTATCCTGTGGCCGGGGTATTAGGCCTGGTGTGCAAAATAAGCATAATAAAAATAAGTGATAAGACAGGTAACAAGTCCATATCGGAAACAAATTCACTCTGAAGCAAAGTTATATTGCTTAGATAGATTGAAAAAACTAACAAGAGCGGTCTTTCCTGGTACTGGAACCTGGGACCTCGTGCGTCGCTCAACCATAGAGACGACACAAGGACATGATAAGAAAAGAAATGTACCCAGAAATCAAACCTAAATTAATGACATCCCCACATTCAACGAAAAAAACTTCTGAGTTTTTCCGTGAGTGGTTAGAAAAAAAGGAAATATTATTTAAAAAACATTGATTTGGGCATCCCGGTTACATGTTACAATTATTTTTTATAGAATATTTCCATTGCACAGAGATAGCTCTTACGATTTTTTATATGTCGATATTGGCTTTGCTGTCGACAACATTGATATCGTATATAGTCTCGTGTATTTATGTTGGTGCGCAATAAAGTATTCATTAATGAAATAATTCAAAAATTTATTTATTTCATATACAAAAATAAACACGAATAAAAAACGTATAGTATAATGAATCAAGTTGGTTTTTTCATTAACACCCAGACCTTATCTGTAGACAAAATTAGCAGTTTCTCTTCTTAATGAGTAAATTTATAGCGTGACCGTGCCATTTATTTACGTCTTCGGAATATCAGTGTGATCATTTGATTCTACTAAAATATCATCACGAATAAATCCTCGTAGGGGTAGGAAGAGGTACATATTTCCCGCGACTTTCTTCGCGTGATGCTAATAAGATGGATTTTGAGACAATAAGAAATAGATATCGTATATATACTTCGTTGGTTTAGGTTTATAACTTAAGGCTGCCATACCCTCCATAATGTAATATGACAGTACTGACCTAGTGCACACGGAAATATTTAGGTGAAATCCGATATATATATATAAACATAACTATATTTAAAGTTTTTTTAAAACAAAAGAGATGGAACATCTTAGTCGTTTCAAACATGAGAATTTTAATTGACATATTCCTAGGCGTAGTTAAGTTTCTATGAAATCTCGAGCTTGAATTAATCTGATAGCACTAACCGTTTCTGTCTCTGTCTTTTACTTGCGTTGATAACTTAAAATTAGTTAACGTGGCTCGCAGCAGAGTTGTACAAATACTACCAAGTAGTAACTAGTACTTGCACAAGTATAAATATATTTGCGGAATGTGTGTATAAAAATTGTAACCAAAATTCTATGAAATTATACCTATATTCTACCACAATATGGTGTGCAAATAATTTAATAAATGTTTTAAAATATTTGCTAATTAAATGTCCCGACCAATTTCGTACGTTCGCACTTTTTGCCCCGTGTTGGTCCGGGTTCCGTTGTAGACTAGACCAAATGCCTTCCACCCAGACAGCTTGTAAAAGGCGAGCACAGGGTCTATTGTCACCAACACCGTGACATTGACTAAGTGGTAGAGTCTTGCAACGACTCGCCCGGAT
>DVZL01002170.1:0-15916 GCA_018236625.1 Lasaia peninsularis
AAAAGCTGGTATCATTATTTGTAAACTTGACAGATAGATGTGTCAATTTAGTCTCTGAGATGAAAAAATAGACTTTACATGTTTCAAATTTTTTGCAGCTTTGCGAAATTAAAACGATGCGTATAATGCTCGGCCAATTAAAACCTTAATGCTCATGCGAATTAATCCAAATTGTCCATTGCAACGCAATAATTAAGCAATGCCAAGATTAATCAGGCGAGTAATAACGGATTGCTATAGAAAGTGTAAGTGGACAACGATGAAAAAACTAATATTAACTCCCAATTTTATTGTGTACTGTATAACAAGTGTGACGGATGGTCAGGGTAGCGACGTCGTGAAATCGAGAGGGAAAGCTATTGTGGAGTCACGCGTGCCGTTTACTCAAGGCGGAACTGTTAGCAAAAAATATGCTACAATGCGAATATGTTAGACTATCATTCTATATTGTTACATTAATCAGTCGTTAAATTTTTTTCCTGTCTTTAATGTGTTACGCAACAATAGCATATCGTTACTAATTTTCTCTTGTTGCAGGAAAAAAATTCGCATACATCTACCTCAGAAGGTGAAGCACATACACCATCATAAGAAGATTTATATAACGAACCACCCTGCCCCGTCTCAGTATGCCCCGGCTTACTTGCCTAACACTGAGGGAACAGTGGCGGTACCGAACGTTGCACTACCAGCCATGGGTAACCTAGTGCCTCTTAATTCGGTAGAGCTATACGAGGAGTCCTCAGGTCGAGTGCCTAGTATCTCATCGGCCGCAACGCATCTATTGCCACTCTACCATGCGCGAGGATACTATGGACCAACACACACTGAAATTGATGAGCAAGAATACGATGTAGTTCCTGCTCTTGATTCAGAGGAATCTTACCTTCCCTCGGCTTACTCGTCTCCAGCGGTTGCTCCACCGAAACGCGCACCCAAACGAATGAAAATAATTAAATTAAACGAATCACCACGTAAAAAAGTTGTTCGAAAGGGAAAACCGAAACGAGTTGTCGTCCGGAACAAACCACACTCACCTCCTCCGATTGAAGAGGAACATCCAGTTTCAACATATCATGAACAGTTTTATTCTGATGTTGATGGTTCCAGGACTATTAGGAAAATAAAAAAGCCACCGCGGGTTGAAAAAATTGTCGATGGTGATACAGAACATATTCACGAGTATAGTGAAGAACATATACATAAAATGCGCTATGATGATCCAGCAAAGGTTCCCAATGTCATAGCAGTAGATCCACTTACTGGTATCCCTGCGATTCCTGCACCACAGCATATGCTACCATTTAAAAATGGCCAAACTATCTTTGCGTTAACTGCAAATCCATACGCAGGCTTATCAGCAGTCGCACCTATGCCTTTTGAATATGCTGCATATAATCCCCGAGAAGTCACGCATGATCACATATTTCATGATCATGGTGAAATTTCTGGTGATGTTGAAATTAATAAGGACTCATTTGGGTTACCTCCTAAAGTATCGTACAATAGCCAGGGTTTAAGAGTAACTGGACTTTCTCCTAAACCAAAATCAAAAGTTTCACCAAAAATTAAGAAACCATCAAAACCAGTAGACTTATCATATTATGAAGGAATTTATGCACCCATCAAACCAAAAAAAGTTCAGAAACAAAAGATACCAATTAATCCTTATGAAACATCAGACGAAATAAATTTTAGACATCTACCAGATTATGGGTTTCGGGATAACAGCGTGAAGCCTCGAAATCCAGCCGTGGCATATTATGGTAAAAGTCCTAACGACTATGGCATTCAACAGTCTAGTGAACCTGCTCCATTTTCTGTATCATCTACAATCGTTCATGATTATAAACCAAAAGCTTATGCAGGTACAGGCTCTATTGGAAACATACCGAATCTTAAAAGTCAATTTAGTAATAGTTATGCCAACAATTATGCCTATGATCCTTATGCATCATCATCGAGTCTTCACACATCGGAAGATAAAAATGATTATGGGTATGAAACTCAGAAAAGAGGAAAAAAGAAATCAATATCAACTCAAAATATAAGTTTTGGGGGAAAAGATCACATTTCAATTATAGACCATTTACAAAATTCAAAATATAAAGATATTGGATATACTGAAGAACCAACTGCACTTGATAATATAGACCAATTCGAAGGTAATGCCAAATTATCAGATTTGATTACTCCGTCACCTTTCACATTGAAAGAGTCGTCACCAGCACATCAATATTACTCAGAAATGGCAATAAAGGCATTTGAAGAAGATCCTTTATCTATGCCAGAAGCTTCGAATGACAATTTTGAATATGTTGAAGCACCAACTCCATCAACGACCGAAATCATACCCTCTGTTGCGACATTACATTCTGCACAGTTTTTATTAAAAAAAACTGAAACAACGACTTTACCTAATTCCGAATACATGATAGATTCACGGCCAAGTAAAAAAGAAAAGGAAATTAAAGTCTCCAATTTACATAAAAAAGATCATAACAAGCATGATGTAAAAGACTCATTGTCTACGTTGATAGATTTTAGAGCACAATCTACCATAGACCATACCCATTCACGAGATGAAGAAACAACAACAGTTCGAAGTAAACTGAAATACGGTGACAAGATATAAAAATATGGTGCGTGTTTTATTCTTTGTTGTGTGCGATCGTTGAAAGTTAGATGATAATTTATTTTTTAAGTTATTGAGACTCTTGTTATATTTGTAAATAGCAATAATGCATTTTATAATAATCTTAGATGAAACTTTAAGTATTGAAATAAATGTAAATATTTTTGTCCCGAACATTATATTTTTAGGATTTCATAACGTGGACCACATTCGTAATAGTAAAAAGAAAATAAGTGTAATTGAAAGAAAGCATCGGTGTAAAATTGAGAAAGGGCATGCGCCGATGGTTCGAACGTGAAAAAATAATGAAAGATGAAAGGTTGATAGAAGATATATACAGCGCTGTAGTGGATAGATGTAGGTATCCGGGGAGACCTCATTTGCTATTCCACGACTCGACTCTCGTATTATCCGAGGGTGGTGTCAAGAGTCTCCGAAACCAGCGTGTTTGTAAGAAGAGAATAATGAACGTGGAAGAAGTATGCAGGCATCGTAACACTTGAAACTCAATACTCTCTGCCGAAACAGCACAGGACCTGGCGTAAAGAAATGTATGTACAAAAGGGAAATACTTTATTAAAGGTGAAGATTATTAATGACTTCCAAAGGGCAAATTCTGTCTTATATTTTCCATAATATAATCATTGACTAAACGTTCAAAGTTAATATTGATAATTAATACGAGTATCGTCACGTCCTATTATAAAAGAATATTCTTTATTGCAGTTTTTCATAGAGGTTTATATCTAGGAGATATTATGAAGCAATATTTTTTTTTGCCCTAGCGGTTTTGATGGTGCAAGGTGGTGTGTTTCAATTTTAAGATTCCAATCATTTTAAGATACCAATTAATTTTAGAACAGTTTTTTTTTATTTCTATTCAATTATTCTATATATTTCATATAATATATAGAATGTTATTTTATTATGGAATATAATTTTATGAATCTTGGACGTAATTTGTGTATTTATTGGTATTAATGTGCAACATTTTTAGCGGAATAATTAGCAATACATTACACTAACAAAGATTTTAGACAGTTTTGTCTATGTATGGATTTAGGTAATGAAATAACAAAGATTTAGATATAAACTATCGCCTCTGGCTCTTTACGAGTACTTATATCATGGATAGAAAATAATACAAAGTAAAATTTTCTTCATTATGTTTTCACACAACTTTGTAGAAATCAGTACAACTATATAGTTATTAACCAGCCAATGAGTTCTTTGAAGACGAGCATATGAGCAATCGTAACAAACATCACCCACAGCTTATAGACACTAAAGATGCTAGGGTGGATTGTCAATCTGAAGCAGACATGCATTACTTTATATGTAAGTACATTTATAATTTATATATTTATACATCAAAATTGGCCAAGTACAATTGACAAACTCAGAAACGCCTGTTAAAATGTTGTTATCAAATCCACTTCTGGAGATATTTGACAATGTTCAAAACTATGAAAATTAAATTAAATTTTATATGGAATACCTTTACAAAGTTCCAGTTTTTTACATCTTAATATTAAATACAGGCAATATCTGCATTATTGAACAATTATTTTTGAAGAAAGCCTTAAAGAAAGTTTCGAAAAATTCTTCAAAATTCGTTGTCTTTACGTTAAAGAAAAAGTATTTGTATATTTATTGTATTATTTTACAATAGGAATACAAACATATAAAGTGGATAGTGAAAAATATAATAAGTATATAATAAAATATAATAATATAATAAGAGGGTGGAAACAATTTTTGCCAGACACTAAAAAAACGACTAAAAATTCTTTGCATCAATACTTAGTAATTTCAATGACCCATGGCAGATATTGTTGTAAATATTCTAAACTAGCTGATTCGGCGAACCACGTACCACCCAACTTTGATAAAAATGTGTTTTTTTTCCTAAGTTCCTTGAAATTTTTCCAGTGTTTCATTTCATTAGAACACTTCCCAGATTTTGTGAAATACAACAAAAAACAATCACCGATATCAATTCAGCCGATCTCGAGTCTTGCGCTTAATACATTTAGACATTCATTTTTATTTATAAAGATAAAAAAGCTCTTATGCATTTTGTTTATGTTCTAGAAAGCGCCTGAAATATTTTTATATACTAAGTCTAAATACTCGTAGACCTAGCAAAGTCGAAGGCGCTATTTTTAATATTTTATGTAATTTAGGTACTTTGAATAACACCATTGTTGTAATTTGAGAACTTATTGTTGTTTCATTAATTATATTAAAAAGAATAGACCATGCATTACTACCGAGTGGCTTTTGAAAATATTTAAACCTACTAGCGTGATCTAGTTAGCTATAGGATAGCCGATAGGTAATAGATACAAATTCAACAATGATTTTAATTGGTATCTATCATATATCGGCTTAATAACGGGATATTCGAATAGCCGCCCATAATAAAATATTTGAAGAACAAATAGTATCTACTTACTTACTGTATTTTTTAATTTGTGTCAAAAATATATTTACTTAAATTATATGATAACCAAAAATTTAACATTGCCTGAAAAATCTCTGTTATTTGAAATCTTGACTAATAAGAATCATGACGAGTTGTTACTAAAATAATCCATAAACTTTTTACATGATGAGACAGCGAACAAGAACACTGTCGACGTGTAGCTTATAAAGTTATAATGTACAAGTACACCGGCTACTCTACGATACTGTCAAAACTGGAAACATAAATATAGAATGATATAAAAAAAACATGAATTAGATTTCCACCCGCGGCTCCGTGTGAATATAATACTTCTTGCGTAAAAACATACCCTCTTTTTAATGTAGTTGATTAAAATGTAGCCTATGTGTTATGCCTGATATCTAAGCTAAATGATTGTGAAATTTCATTAAAATCCATCCTGTAGAGATTTCGGAGGGTAGTCAGTACTTGCATATCAGGCCTGTCATCCCCGCCACAGGACAGTGACGCATCTACATCATCTATGATGTGTGACCTATCGACCGCGGTTGTCTCTTACCATCAGGAGAAGGTGCTTTTTCGCTGTGTTATCCCATAAAAAAGTAAATTTTACATGAAATGGTAACAGACATACATACATCCATTTTTACTTACAAACTTACGCGTTTATAATATTAGTAGAATGTATATAAAAATGATTATTTTGATTAAAACCTTTCTAAAATAAATAATTACATTTAAAATTATCAATATTTTGCCAGAAATTGTTAGGATACTCTCAAACCAAGATATTACATATTTTGTGTTTATCTTTTAGAAAATGTGATCTGCAATTTTTATAGTTTACTATCAAACGAACTTACTCAACTTCTTAGTGGTAGTTATAAACCTGATTTCAAAGCGAAATATACCTAAAGGTATAACGCGTTGGTAATGGAACATGACCTAAGAAATTCCCCAATACGTCTTACACGATGCCATTAGATACTAATATATTTCCTAATTCATTTTAATTAATTAAAACTACGAACTAGTTAAAGAAATGAATCGTGGCTGAGAATGTGTTTTATACAATAGGTATCACTCTAAAGACCTTCATCTTGAATCACTGTATCTATTTAAAAAGCAGTATCAATATCCGTTGCGTAGTTTTAAAGATTGAAGCATACATACAGGGACAGAGAAAGCGAATTTGTTTTATACTATGTAGTGACAGACGTTTTAGACACATCACTGTCTTAGGTCTTAGGGCCGGGCTCTTATGCGCCTAAGTACACTAGCCTATTTAGGATTTTGCATAGCCTTGTGCCATGGTCTAGATGCTAGCGTAACCGCCAAACTTTACAAAATTTTCATAATTTTGCAAAGTGTCTTTAAACAAAAATGTAGTAATAGACTGTCTCCATGTATAAACGGCTTAAGTCATGGTATGAAAATGGAATTGTCGAAGTCTGTCGGAAGTTCAAGTGAAGGGCTAGGCGCGGCCTTATGTAAGATTAAAGCACAGGCTCGACATAAGTCCGGTCAAGTTACGTAACTCTATAGCTTTCCATTAAATGTGAGCCTGTTAAACAAAACTAACTCAATAACCAACTACAAAAATAACCGTTTATAACGTAACGGTTAAATAACGGAATATCAAAGACAACTCGTCTTCATTATTCCGTTATTTAATCGTATTTTAGAATACTAATCCGCCGGATGTATGGAAGACAGATACATTTATTTACTTCTTCTGTGGTAGTTTTTGTAATATTAAAATAATATTTTTTTACTACATGCTCAATAAATAATTAAATAAGAACGCGGACGAAGTTGCAGGCACAGCTAGTACATATATATAAATCTTCCAAATATAAGCATCCTGATCGAGAAATACAAAAAAATGTTTATACACCATGCAGGGCACAGGGTATAATACGAGTAGGAAAACTTCAACATACTTAAAGGCGACAGATTTACAATTGCATGTTATTTTCATTCGGATTAGTGGTAAATTTAAGTTACATTTTAGTCTGAAAACCTTAAATCTATCTTTATATAGTGGGAAAACAAATAAGCACTCGGGGATCTAGATGGTAAAATATATCGTCTTTATTGGCGTAGCGACAAAGAGTAGTAAGGGTACGATAGAACACTATAATATCAGATATAACCACTTTACGGTTGTGATAATAATGGTATGTCTGTCGCGGTGAGACTAAACAATATGAGTGATTAAATCATCACAGTCTTGTTCTCGGTGCTAATATCAAATAAAAGGCCACAAGTCAATGTTATACATAAAATAGTTACGTTCGTAGTTGTCTTAGGCAGTTATTTTCCCTCTTTTAGGAAGTTTTTTTAATGTAGTATTAGTAAAAGAAAAAAGCATGGCAATCACTATATTTCTGTAATTACAAGCATTTAAAGACTAGCATCGATAAGTATAGAAAAAAGTATTTATTAACGACTTTAAAAAAAGGAGCTCAGTTCGCCTGTGTGTTACCATTGATTTTTATTGCACCATTCAGATTTTATGAATTTTTTTTATCTGAGAGTTCATGCTATTTACGTTTGACAAATTGAATCGATTGAATATTTTGAAAACAGTTTTTTTTCGGTTAAACAATAATTTAAATAACTGACTATTAATTAACTGAATAAATAACGGTTATTAAATCGTTATTTATTCAGTTAACGAAACGTTATTTCATATAACACTCATATAATGGTCCATCTCTAAGATTTACGTTAAGGCGACATGTAGTGGGACGAGAGCTTTACTGGAGAATAATTTACAACGACAGCTTCCTTATGGAATAGAATGTTCCAACTTTCTTGTTTCAAGATCATTAACATAAATAACTTGAGATACCTTTTATAGTAATTTCCTTTATTGTTTCCATATTATAACGAGTAATGGATCGTGGATAGGTGCGATAACCGAAGCGAGAGTGATATTTTATATCGCCACCAAGTGACATAATATCTATCATCGATGATAAAATCTGAAGAACTGATTGCTGTCAAAACTAATATATCAGTCATCTTCTTTCTTCTTCGTTGTAGCTTTATCTCTTTCCTACATAAAAGTATATTAAGATTGGCTATCAAACCTCCATATTTAATAAGGTCGCCAATGTTTACACCGAGCGACTGCCATCTGACCTTTGCAACTTAGAAGGTAAACCAAGCCCAATCCTTGGTTAGGTTGAATTCGAATGCACAAATCCGGATTTCCTCACGATATTTTCCATCCCAGTAAAAATACTTAGAAAATGTATTTATGGAAAAATATAGTAGGATCGAACTCACTGTACTATCACAATAGAAGGCTGAAACGGTGACCACTAAACCAATGAGATTTTTATATCATACTATTGACAATTAGTGCTAAAACAAAATGCATTAACATTATGTAATGTTTTTCCGTCAGCGTAGCACTACAAACTGCATTAATTACTGTCTAAATATTTCTAGCTAACTGGACAAAAGTTGTTCTTCCATATATGTCACTAAACAAACAGTATGAAATATATAAGTATTAGAACTTAACTTAGAATCTTATTTGGAACGCTGCTTTTAAAGCTGTGCCTGTGACTTTAATTCATTTAATTTAATTTATTTAATACTTTTTTAAAATAAAAATTCGAAATGCACGTAGCCTAAGCTGTACCTCATTACATTAGCTATCTGCCAGTGACAGTACTGTATTGTGTCACTCCAATTTCATTTATTTGTATAGATGAATTGCCAGCGGCGGTATTTCCAAACGGAGATGATTTAGGAACCTTCACGAGAAGAGCACACTCATTCCTAAAAGATCAACAACGTGTCTATGACACTCCTGGTGTTGCGGGTGTTCGTGGGAGGCGGTGATCACTTACCATCTGGTACCTACTTCTACCTACTCCAAAATATCGTAATGAGCACTCCAAGCATTTTGAAGTAGTGCGATTACAAGCACCGAGGTATCAGTTTGTGATTCCTAAGATATTTTTTATATTGGTTTTCCTTTTTTTGACTTTATATTTTGTCTTTTCATAGTGTTAGCTATCATGGCTGTTAATAAGCTTTCTTTCCTTCAATTGCGTCACTGTCACATTTCAGGGGATACAGCCTGGTGACAGTCGTACAGATATACAATCAGACAGCAAAGCCGTGGTAATAGGTGTTTGTGGTTAAAAAAATTGGCAGCTAATTGATGTCGACTTTTATAATAAATGCAATCTTTGTTTTACAAAAGAGCACCATACGATCAATGTAAAACGTAGGCCCAAGAGTCTCCCTCTGAGAAAAATTCAAAGAAATTAATATTTTTACAGTAACACCATAACATATTTGTGAAAATTTGGTATATGTTTATAAATATATAAGTTCTTTGAAGAGATATTGTGATATTATACACTATTATTTACAAGGAACATAATCTTGCTGCGCATGTGACTCGTCTCCATAGAATAAGTAATTCCTTCATGGCTCAATATATACGTTTTTACAATAAGCTTCCCAACCCTATATAAGATCTACCTTTAAATACCTAAATAAAAAGAAATGTAATAAATCTAAATTTTATAAAAAATGTTATCACAATATTGCAAAATATTACTTTTTTATTGTTGTATATTTGTGTAAAATTTATAAATTAAAAAAACTGAGAAAAAGGACAAGCCCGCGTAGTTTCTTTCGCCGGATCTTTTCAGTGAGCGACCGCCGATCAGATGGTAAATTTTAGAATTAAATAGACGCGTCACTAGGATTGCTTGTGAGGTCTTTGTAAATAAAATGTTTTCTATTTATTTCTAAAGTCCCGTTCTTATCCCCTGGGTGCAGAACCCTAAAAGCATTAGTCACCTACGCTATTGTTTATCCAAGTCGTCATAATATATTGACCCGACCGCTGGCCGCCGCTAGCTTTCATGACGTAATAATTACGTAAATGCAATAATTATTTTGCATTTTTATTGAGGTTTGTAACACCAATGCAGACTAGGAAATGATGGCAGTTTACAGCAAGTAGTTAAAATATTTATTTTAAGCATGGTCAAGATGTTAGCGTACGGTTTAACGATCATCCAGTAGTCTTTGGTTCGAATACAGACATGTGTTCTGGGTCATTAATACAATTATTTTTGTGTCTTTTATATGTTTTAGTAGTCTTTAATCTGCATTAATACACAATGTCTTTAATCTTTATTAAAATATGCTTAAGCATATTATAATTTTAACATTTAGTTTAATTATTTTATCGAATTAAAAAAAATACATATTTTAAATATTTTATTACAACAATGATAATATGCTATATTCGGCACGGCGAACCTTGATCCCTATGACAGTTCGTGTTAGTGATGCTGATGGGGGTCGTATCGATACTTAAGTTTTTTATAGGCAAAGGCGTGCATTCAGCTACATTCAGCTACATTGGTTAACATGTTTTGAAAAATATTATAATCTGCATTTTTAATGTCTACTATGTTGTTTTTGAAATTAAACACGCTTTTATTTCTTGTACAACTAAAAACTAGAAAATAAATCTAAGTTATGAAGAGTTCAAGTTACAGGAGAAGAAAACTAAATTTAAGTTTTTAACAAAATAATTTAATAATTCATCTTGGGTATACAATCGTGAGTGTATATATGGTATACTCCGATCTTCTGATCCATTTCAAAGCATTCGTTTCCTTTATCGACATTTGTTTATCAATACTTCCGCCCTAGTCGATAAATGACATACGGTATATGTTTTGCAGGACTAAACGAACCCTAATCCACTATTTTCGTATATCCACTACTAAATTATCTTGATTTATTATACTAGCTGACCCGGCGAACTTTGTACCGCCTAACATACAATTAATGTCGTGTTACCTTTTAGGCTTTGATGAAAATAATACAATGATACCAAAACAAATATGAATATAGATAGATATACTTATAAAGTATTTTATTATGATTAATAATACATACAGAAATAATTAATAATAATACATATAGAAGTCAATAAAAATTTAAAAATAATTCAATAATGTTTTTTCGTTAACCTATAGATTAAATCTTAGAAATTATTTTCAGAAATAGTAACTTTAATTTATACAAAATAAATTTCTAAATGCACGTGTAATTGTCATTATTTCTGAACGCACGCTTAAATAACTGAGAAACTTCAATGTATCTGCTTAATACACTTTTCAACCTTTTAATTGATTAAAAAAAATACAGATAATAATTTATTCACACTTTTTAAATAGCTTACGTAAAATACATTTCTAAACGCATGCATTAATTAAATAAAGTCAATCATTAGGTACTTACAGTATTTAATATTGATGGGCCACAAATATTTGAGATGTTCCAAAGAAATTAACATTTATTGAAAATGATTCAACTTTCATATTTATATAGTTATCGAGATTTAATTGTTTTTAAGATGTATTCTGTTATTCGGGGCGGAGACCAATCCAACGAATCAAAAACCATGAAAATTGGTCCAGTAGATCTCGAGTTTTATACAGATTTACGTAATCCGTGCTAATATTATAAATGCGAAAGTAACTATCTCTGTCTGTCTATCTGTCTGTCTACACTTTCACGCCTAAACCACTGATCAGATTTTGATGAAATTTGGTACAAAAATAGAGTTGTCCTTGAGGAAGGACATAGGTTGCTTTTTAAACCAACTACATTAAAAAGAGGGTATTTTTTCACGCAAGAAGTATTATAAATCGGAATATTGTCTGCCCTTTGAAAGTGGTTTGTGTTATTAAAATAATTTTAGAGGACGTAGACGCGGGCGGGAAGCTAGTATTAAATAAAAGAAATAGTATATAAAATAAATATCAGTACAATTAATAAAACATTGCTACGAGAATGTTTCGAACATAGAACGATTACTTGGAAACTTTATTAATGTATAACATCGATGTAGATTTGTTATTTAAAGATAAGTATATTTAATTAAAGAGGACTGTGTCCAACAGTTGACATATTTGTTTGAAAACACACAATTTATAAACAAAGAGCAAGAATTCCAGGTATTCAGTACCTGCGTTCAAAACTAAAATATGTAAACTAAAAGTACTGAAGACGTCGTCTAGTCTGCATATTTGAGTAAGACGAGGAAACTTGACAGCTTCAAAATACTTGTTAAGAACTTTATAAAGGTATTACAACACTTCACGAGTGCGCGACAGGCGTCGGATCATCTGACAAATTATCTACACTCTAAACCAGTGACGTAGATTTCTAATTATTAGAAAACCATTGACTTTTCCATCTACGTAGTTTTGTTATTGACGGGAAACCGGTATGCCTGTCACCTCATAAAAATAACACAAAAATGATCCAATACTTTATAATATTATACATACTTTATAATATTATACATGCTATATATTTATACTATACATGTTATATAAATATAAACCTTCCTCTTGTGTCACTCTATCTATTTAAGAAAACCGCAACAAAATCCGTTGCGTAGATTTAAAAATTTAAGCATACATAGGGATATAGGTACAGAGAAAGCGACATTGTTTTATACTATGTAATGATAATACTGTACGATGTGACCATGGACCATTGGAGTGTATGTATGTAATATTTAAATAACCGCTTTTTAGTAAATGCGTAATATATTTGTTTACAAGATACATACATCAAAACAACGTTTAAAATTTTCGTCTGTCTGTCTGTTTGCACCCGCTAATCTCTGAAACAGCAGCACCGATTTTGACGGGACTTTCACTGACAGACAGCTAAAGCAATAAGAAACGCTTAAGATACTTTTATTTTAGAATTTTATAAAATAAAAACTTTTTAAAAAAGCTTTCATTATTTTTCGAATTGCTCTCAACGAGACCTTTCATTTGATACTCATATTGTAAATGTACTTTAAAAACAACTATACCGCCACCTTGGTTAGTTCGTCATATTGGATTTAGAATGATGTCATGTACCTTATCGTGCATTGTCATCCAAATTAAACCTGTTTACAAAATTTAGCTCAATCGGGTGAAGATATCTACTTCGAAATTGAATTTTAAGATTTTACCCGAACACACATACTTACATACATACAATGCAAGTTAAATAAAATCCTTGAATAATAATTAATTAATTAAATAAAAACGTGGACGAAGTCGCGAGCATAGCTAGTAAAAATATAATCGAATAATGAGTGCCTTTAACTAAAAAAAAAATAAGGTGACAATTGCTTCTATGTACCTTTGATATTTTGCATTGTCGCCACAAGGTCAAACTTTCACATATTAACATTTTAAAATAAAATCGATTGCATATCAATGACTTAGTTTAATAATGCTTATGTGAAAACGAAAAAGGCTTTATAATTTATAATTATTATATTTATAAATCAACAGATTTCTAAATATAAACAGTAGTGAGCCCACTTGCCGCCATATTAGTTGTTAGCGGTACCTCGTTTTAATTGTTTGCCACTTAAACCAATTTGAATACCGTATGAGAATAAGACTATAATTTATTGGATATTAATAGACATACTAAGGCTTTGCGAGCGCTAACAAGCAGTGTTTATGTGAAACTAGGAAAATATGTCGGAATCATGGTACTTGGTATTCGATACTCTCTGCCTAAGTATCGAGGGTCCTGGCGTGAAGATGTTAAATATGTTTTTTTACAAGCAATTTTTGGTTATCATCATAACACACAACTTATTTGAAAGCGATGACCAGGACCCAGGGGGGAAGTAATCGTAAACTGTAACATTAAGATATTAATAAAAAATAAATATTATTGAACAAATTACACAAATTGGTCTAACCCTAAAGTAAGCAAATTAAATGCTTGTATTATGGGTGTTAGACAACGATACTAATACATATAAACACTAAAATACATACGAAAATAAATTTAATAAACACCCAGACCCGGAAATACCTACAAACAGATGTTTGTATTTCCGGGTCTAATTGTTTATTAATGTTCACACAAATGCCCCTCCCCGTCGGGAATTGAACCCGAACCTTGCGGATAGTAGATGGGTTTGAGCGTGTACGTTAGCCTCACAACCAAGGAGGGGTCATATTCGAGAAAACTAATTTTAATAACACTAAATTAGTTATTAATCAGATCAGTTTCACATCATTGTGCTGAGTTATAACGTGTTCAAAAAATTAAAAGTTTTCATAAAAGTTGGAGAATAATTTTCCGACTCTTTTCGTTCGTTAGTTCGTTCGTTACGTTCGTACAAACGTACGTTTATCAGTTTCAACACAATATGTAAGTCAAAACTGATACATCAGTTTGGTATGACTTTCCAATATATAAAAAATAATTTTTACTTTAAAACCGAGTTAATTTTCAAAGTGCCTCCAAGCGAAGAAAATATCTTGACCGAAAGTAAAAATCAAAAAAAAAAATAGGGCAAACTGGGAGTTATACTACCCAGCTATATAAATAGCACTTACCATCCCTATAATATTGTTTAAAATATCCTGAATTTTTCGGTAGAACAAATAACAGTGTGCATGAATGAACTGTATGCAAAAAACACGTCATTGTTGTACTGTTTTAAAATAGCGGAATAAACACGAATATATCGTTTGATATTTAATTTGGAAATGTAACGAACGAAATTGTTAATTTGTTGATAAGTATTGATATTTACGCTTTTTTGTAGTTTTACAAACTTTTATTTAACGTCATTTGTCCTGATTAACAGACAGAACAAATATGCATTCATTTTAAATTAGTTTACTTCAAATAATTATGATGAAATATTGGCAACACAGTTTTATACTTTTATTACTATGACAATTAATACATAAGTTCATTTTTTTAATCTAACGTGGCAGCGTAATATAAGAGCTTTGGTTCAGTTTCTACGTACTTTTGAGTTTGCCTGTACCTGCAACGAGTGACGCTATGTACCTGTCTTATAGATATACTTTATAGAAGTTACAATTCGTACAAAGAAACTACCATTCATAAGGAAAATAATATTTTTTTAAAAGGAACAATCGGCCATTTGCCGCTGAATAAAATTATAAACAAGTCACTAATAACTAACTTAACTTAAAAAAATTAACTTGCCGATTAAAAAAACAATGTATGTGTAACAATTATAGTTTCGTTATAATTTTATGAAGGTGTAATGTATTCACGGAACAGGGAAATTGAATTCGGTTTTTGCAGTTTGACTGCATTTAAAATATTATTGTGCTAGGTTTGACATTATAGCTCAAGCGCCTGCAACAAATTTTTGTGGCCAAGTTTTTTTCAAATAATAATTTATTTAAATACTTTTCTTCAGAGAGTATCATGTGAAAACTTAGTTATTTACTACGCAGTAAATTAAACATTTCTTTCGATTAAGAAATTACTATAATAATATTTTTTTTTTATTATGGGATAAAATAGTGAACAAGCACACGGCTCTCCTGTTGGTAAGAGACAACCGTGGCATAATGGAAACTCGACATTGTCGTTATGGCGGCAAAAATAGGTAGGGTGGTGGATCCACTCTACCATCACTCTACCACCAGTGATGTTGTTGATAGTTACTTAGTTAATCTACGTTCGCCTCTTCCGAGCTGCGTCGTAGGGAGGCGGATGCTCTATTCTATACAGAGGACGCGGAGAAAATACAATGACAACAATGAAATAGAATAAAATATCAAGTACAACAATTAATTTTTATAACAAAAAATCGATGGATTATAAAATAGTGGATTATACTTTAACCAGCTGTACCATCTTAGAAACACATTTAATTCGACGATTTCCTCCCTATGGTAAAAACATGTGATATAACGAACTTACACGTGAAGTTGTAAACATGGGTAGTTTTCCTCTTTTTTAAGTTCATT
>DVZL01002171.1:0-15915 GCA_018236625.1 Lasaia peninsularis
ATATTCGTGCGTATTCAAAACTCGAATGACGTTTATTTCAAAATAGCGAACCGAAATTTTGCATTCCCTGAGATCGGTGCGTTCCCGTACCACGAAGCACAAACGATAGTTGTCAAATAATATGCGACTAAATTAAAAAGGTTCATATAACCCGTCTATATTTTTATTTCGATTGAATATGGTCATTTCATTATTGTCACGCAGTAAAAATATTTTCTTGGTAAAAGAAATTTGTTTACAAAAATTATCACTTCTCGTGACGGGAAGTATAGCAATGTCCACAACTTCGTTCGCGTTTTTATTCAATTATTTTATTTATTTCTGTTGCTGTCTGCCATGGAAAATCCCGTCAAAATAGGTCCAGTCGTTTCAGAAATTAGCGGGTACAAATAGATACACAGACATACATCTTTCAAACATACATATTTATTTATTAAAAAGCTATTATTTTAATATTACTTACAGATACTCCAATTTTAATTACTTGTATAGATGGTACGGAACCCTTTGTGTACGAGTCAGATTCACACTTGGCCGGTTTTTTTATATTCAAAAAAATAACAGAGATATTTTTTTAACGTTAAGTTTTTTGTAAAAACAAGACAAATGACCATCATTATCTATTACCGGGATGTATAGCTAATGACGGATGTTTCGTACCTATTTATATACTTATATATTCTTTATATGCAGATATTCGGATTCCTGAGAGCTCACATGGCGAGACCAGACAAAGAGAGCGAAGCACACACGAAGCCAGATGAACGTGTATGATAAATGTATGAGATAGACTTTACTGAGAACTTCATCTTGTGTGGGTCAAACATAAGCCAAAAGCGATAGGTATGACGATTAATATAGAAATACACTGACAATGGTGTTCGTCTGTACGCAACCTCAACTTATTTTAGGTATATATTTTCCCAATGAAGCAAAGAATAAATATGAACATTTTAATCATATCAAATTAGTTAGACAATAGCACGAACGTCATATACAAACTAATCTGACAGGACTAAAAGTATTTAGTATCTTTCATTAACATTTATTAAATCCCAAAACTTAAACCCAGAAATACAGATAGGTGTTTATCATACAAAAAAATGAACCCTTTTGAGATTGAATATATTTCAAAAAGGTTAGGCATTTTTGTCACAACACACACACACAAGTCTAAAACGATTATAGATGGCGCTGTTATAAATAAATTTAAAAAACATCCAGTTTTATAAATATAGACATCGATATTCATCATAAAAATGCCAGAATCTAACATAGATGGCGTTGTTATAAAAAAACTACATTGGTAGATAAATATACGTTACATCGCTTATAACTTGAATCTAATATGCTCATTGCTTAAATAATAAAAATATTTCACTACGAAGACACGACATTTGGCTTTTTTGTAGATTCATAAGTTTGAAGCGGTACGTGCTACGTGGGATGATTTTTTGATTTCTCGAAAATCGTTTATTATCCACCCACGTGGGCACGGTTTAGTGTCCACGCATAATAAAAATCTTATTAAAACAATAAAGGTAATTTAGTTTCTTTACACAAGTAATCAGGGTATATTTACACATCGTGAGTGTGACCAGGTCTCAGTGGGGGATCGCGTACGGCTATTGTATTCGTTTTTATATAACAAATGTTAAAGACAAAAATTTATATTTCAATAACCGGAAAAATACGTGTACTAAATTTAAGCAGTACAAGATTTTGTATTTTCACGAAGGTCAAATAAATGGTTACTAATAATAAAAATTCACAATAAAATACGAGAATTTATATATTTCATTATAGGCACTGGGTGGAATTTTTCACTTTTAATGTAACATTCGCCTACATTTTAGCGGAAAATAACAAAATAATAGGTAATTTCATTTTACTTTAACAATTTTTAATAAACGTTATTTAACACTTTCAACTCTACTTTTTAGGTAGAATAACCCATACTAGGCGGTGATGTCGATTCGAGTGAGTCCTAGAACTCTACCATATGCTATAAATTTGAACAAAGCTGGTCAACCGGTCTACAATTTATCTATTGACAAGTTTAAGATTTTCAAGAGAAGATAAAAATAGAGTAAATCTTTGAAGAAGTCTGCTATCTTCATATTGTTTAGACAAAATTATATAAAATCTGTCAGTTAATCTATGATTTCGCTATCGGCAAATTTTAGCATTTTTTTGTAAATTAAACCATATAATTAGTAGATATCAAGTCTTTGCGGAACACTACCATATGCATAAATTTTAGAGAAAATCATATAAAACTGCTTCGCAGTTAGCCTATAATCTCTCTTTCTGCAGTTTTGCTTTTTTTTAGTAAAATAACACGTATTAGCACTAAAATAGTAATAAAGTGAGCCGGGATAAAAACCTCACTGTAGGTGGTCTGGGAGAGACGGTGAGCTTCCGCACCATTAGTGTGAAGGTTATATTAAAATGGTATTTAGACGTGTGTTTTATAGGGTGACAATATATTCTTAATGTATAACTAAGTTATGACTCTATACCAGAAAAGAAAACCATTATTAATTTTATATTATATAATTTAAATACCAAACAGTAGACAGATAGAGTGGCGAGAAGTAAGCTCTAAAATATGATTTAAAATATTTTTCGTATTTAAAATATTAAATATTTAATTATCCTCTTATATCTCAAATATTCATAAAATAACATATAAGCATTACATATTACAACTAAATAAATAAAATGTGGGTAGTCTCTAAAAATAAATATTAGGAATTAATTTCAGTTTTGTTTTATTCTTGTTTGTGTTTCCGCTGTGAAGATTGTTTAGTGTATAATAAATAATTAAATGAAATAACATATGATGGAGATATAAACTGTATTTAAGCCGATCCGATAGTATAATAATTAATAGTAAAAAATTACAAAGTAATTTTAAAAATAATACTTAGTAAAAAAATATTTTAAAATAAACCTGTTATATTAAGATTTATACAAGCCGTAATAACTTATAACAAAGCCACGGTAAAATGCATAATTAGATGTTTTGAACCAGAATGAAGACAGAACCTTTTTAATCTTTAGTGAGAGGATTTCACACAGCCAGCTCTCCGTTTAGAGCCTTCGAGTGTTAATTGATCGACAAATATGACGAGCTACCGATATTCAAACCACTACAAATGTACAGTTCCAGGCAATTTTACATTCAAAACGTCATATTACAAAAGACTTTGACGAAATATTAATTACAACTCAAAGTACTATCGATCTAGGAAAATCGCATATATAGCGCTATTTTCTGGTGTTTCTATAAAAAAATGTTACAGGTTCTTATAAGGGTACTTTAAACTTTTAATTAATTGCAAAAAATGTCCAAAGTTTTTATTTGATTTATCTGAGAGACTTGTATACGATCCTTTCAACTTCTTAAACATTTATATTTTAGAATGAAAATAATGTCATAATTCAAACTCAGTAAGCTTTTCATTTTATATTTACAATACTCGAAAGGAAACGGCAAAATACAAATTAAAGTCTATCTGATTTGTCCATAGCTATTTTGATGTCTTACGGCAATATGTACATACACCTTCTAACTCCATAAAAACAAGAAAGTACAAACATATGGATTACATAAACTAAAATTAATTACTATTACACAATTAAATACTATTATCACGTATCAATTAATTCAAAATCCCTGAATCAATTACCATAAAATTAAGAATAATAATATGTGAATGCCATGAAGATACTTATCTATACAAATAAATAAATTTGGAGTGTCTGTATGAAACAATAAAATAAACGCTTTTTACTAAACGCACATGTATGTTTACAAGGTGTACATATACCAAAAAAGTATTTTTAGAATTTTAGCTGTCTCTCTGTCTGTCTGTCTATCTATCTGTTCCTGCTGCCATAATGACATCGTCGTGTTCCGGTCCGGAGGGTAAGGTAGCCGTAGACTTGCATATAAGGTCTAACAGCCCGACAACAGGGCAGCGACGCACCTGCAACATTTATGGTGTCTATAGGCCACGGTTGTCTCTTAGAATCAGGAGAACCGTGTGCCTATTTGCTGTAAGACAGCGAATAGGTACCATAAAAATATTACATTCCATCATTCAAAGTAATTAATAATTACGTAATACTTTCTATTCTAAACTTTTTTTATGATAGATTACATATTCTTTATATTTATTGCTCCCATACATCCAGGGTAATTAAAATGTATCTTAGATATGTACTCTTTATATTAACTCGCCGACTTTTATAACACACTGACAAACATCCATATTACAACTGCCCCACACGACCATACCCTATTATTCCGACGAGTCTAAATGCGTAAATTAGTTACACAAGTTCAGCCATTTTGATTTTAACTTAGAGAATTGGACGTTTTGGAAACAACACGCTTTGTACTTAAAGTTCGTCATATTATTTAAAACTTAAAAGCGTATTAAAGTTCTTTTAACTGACTTTAAGGAGAAGTTTCTCACTTCGACTATATTTTTGTTTGTGATTATTCCCCCGACTGTTATAGAAAAAATCGTCACCCATCCCCGAAAACGTAGGCTGAGGTACATATGCACTACTGCATGCAATATAAATTAATCCCATAAGAAGAAGTAACCGAGAGACATCTTCTGTGGAAAGAAACTACAAACACTATTTTAACTTCAACAAAAAGACTTCAACGCGCGCAAACCCCTAACTACAGGCAGCTAAAAAACCCGTCAAGTGCAAGTGGGACCCGCGCACGAAAAGCTCCGTATTTGACCACCTCACTGGTCGAGAGGTTAGCATACACGCCTAACTCCATCGACTAACTGCGAGGCTCGGGTTCGATTTCAGACGGAGACAAGCATTTGTGTGATGTACAAAGATGTATATATTTCCGGATCTAGGTGTTTATTAAATTTATTTTTTTAAATATTTCTATGCATTGGTATTTGTAGGATTATATGTTAATTTAATGTTGTAATAACGGGTTAAAAAAGTGAACTTTTTTCAAAGTATAATATAATATAGGTTTATGCTGAAATTCATTAAAATCAATTTAACAATATTTCAACATAAATATATATCTATGTATTTATATACATAGATAATTCATATTTGCTCATGAAATATTTAAACAATATTAAACTGTATTTTTTACATCCATCAAAAATATATTATTATGTAACTTGTATTATACACAAAAATAATACCATAGCATCGCTTTATCACAAGGTAAAAGATGGACAAACATACAAACATATTTCAAATAATATTTAATCATAATACATTGCTCATTTTATGTAAATATATATACAAAAGTGTATGTAAATGATCAATATTAATAGCTTAAGATCGGACCGGTTGTAGGCCAACTGGAGTCATTACTTTCTCATCAAGTCAGATAAAAAGTTATTTCCTAAGTAATTACGAATCTATTAAATATCCCTCACTTTGTCATTATCCATAACAATTTAGAAGTTTAATTATTGGCATTATTATACTATTACCTATGCGATTATCTATTTACTTATATTTGTGAATAAATATGTAAGTTCTTAAATGTAAACTTTGGACCATAAAAATATGTTTAATTTTATTATTGTTAATTTTTTTAACACCTTAGCACAGTTGTATTTAGCACACTTATATTTTAGAATTAATTAAACCCTTTATTATTAAATAGTGAAAATTATTTATTTTCAATTATAATTTAGTGATCAATTAAAAAGATACCTTGTATTGATTTTATTTAGTTTAATGAAGTATATTTTAAATTTATTGTATATTTTTATTTTCACGTCCTAATTTTCGAAAAGTGTATATGATAATACTTACTTCGGATAAAATTATTCTATTCTACGCAAAAGTATATATTGTGATATTGGATCCCTTGATGACATTTGACAGGTGGCAAATTCGATGCCATATCGGGCATAAATCTAAACTTGGGCAACGTTGTTTTACAGATAAACAAAAAAAACTCGTAAAGTAAATCACCTATCCCAGAAATAAACTACAGAGACGATTTTACTCGATTTGTAAAATAACTTGAATACGCAGGCATAGTTGCAGGCTACAGTTAGTATCATATAATTCTACTTTTTCTGGAATAGCTTTTAAACGTCAAAGATTGTTAACAGGGAACGGTAGGGAAGATTCTCAAAACATTCGCGTTGGGTATGCGTCACAGGAGATGAAGGCGACGCAGAGAATTCCGAACAGGCCCAAATCGTCTTGTCGGCTTGCGGTCCCTGTCGACGCCATCTGGTGCTTAGTGATGTGTAAGTTCGATCGATATATCGACATATCGATACAATGTATTACGATAGAATGAACATTATTTAGCGATTAACGCACTCGTTTTTCGTTTCGTTTTCGTAGTCTTTTTTTGATACATTGAAATATAATATCGTTTACGCCGAATTAAATATTAAATTTCAATGTATCAAAAAAAAAGACTTAAAAACAAGGATCATCATCAATATATTAGATTTTCAGCACGTAATTTATTTTATTTATGGTGCATAATCGTAATATATATGTTAATAATTTTTTCAATGTCTTCAACAGATTGTAGTTTTTGTATACAACATCTAAATTTAATCTTAATTTACTATTTTTGGGTTGGATCAGAATGAAGTTATTACAAAAAGCTCAATATGTTACCGTGTTTAAAATAATATCAGATCTTTTATTTTTATTATATTTTCGCAACAAACCAAAGTAGTACGAATGTATTAAACATTATTCATAAATGCATCGCAGTTTTGTTTAATAACTTGGCAGATTTCCAAAATTAATTATAACATTTTATTTTAATAGTTTTTTTAAAATTTTCTTTGAAACTTTGTATTGGTTTTTTTCTACACAACAATTTAATAAGCGTCTACATAATTTTAAAATCTACCACCAAATCGACTTGCACTCCAGGCAAAAAACTCGGTTCTTGTCTCATTCATTATTTTTAATAAAATAATGTTAAATTATACATAAGAAGCAATTAGTAGGAGAAGCCATTCATTGCAAGCCTTTTCATCTATATGTTCTACAATATTATAACATCGATTTGATATATTTCTCAAATTTATTTAATGTTAGATCTTTCAATGATATTTCGTTCTACATACCGCTCTTATAAATTAGAAATATTAAAATTTTATTAAGATTAAAATAACAAAAACAAAGTTAAAATATCGATATCAATTGACCGGATTGCAACACTAAAATATTAAAGCGGGCTACAGCAGATCCTGCTCTGGCGTGCATCACTAACACAGTCTGTCTCTTTCACACACCGACTACCTTATTTAAATAAGAATGAGTGTGGTTGATCGCTGCGTAAATATTATTTGTTTTACTTTGAATTCTAGCACTTTGTCTTAAGGTCTAGATTTGGCTAAAAACAAAAATAAGAATAAAAGGCTGTAGAAGCAGGTTATCCTGTACGCAGCGCCCTCTAGGTGAAGACACTTGACTTAGATTTAGTCTAATCCAGAGCTACGAATATCACTTGACCTTGACATAGAGAAAGTATTTATTTTTTGTTTGTATTTTGAAAATATGTAGTAGAATCTTAATAAAATATGTATTATAAAATTTTGAAAATTTAGTATTTTTTAATATTTTTATTACGAACAAAAAAATATGGAATATAAACAAAAAGTAGGCTTAATATGTATACATTTTTAGTGCATTCAAAAAAAAGAAAGTAGAATCAAGGCATCGGTAACATAACAAGTCTGTATACTTCTACTTTGAAATCGGCTCTCTCAACTATAGTAGAAAAGTTAATGAAAGTACAGGTAAAATATAGAAAAAAGTACCTTCACGCCTACTATCCGCGAAGGGGTAGGCGGAGGTGTGCTAGTATATCCACGACTCGTAAGTCCAGTAGATATATTAGAATACACCCACGATTAGCCAAGGTACTAGGGCCCTAATATTATAGGTGGCAAGCCTATCGTCACTTCAGATTCCAATCCCGGGCAATGTAATGCTTACTTAGAAAATCTGAAAAACATTTAAGAAAAGTTGCCCGACCCTTAAATCGAACCGGGGACCCTACGTGGCAAACGGTCTTAACAGGCGACACCTGTGCCATAACACCATATTGCTTCTTATATATTTTTCTAAAAATATATAAGGATCAATATGAAATGAACATCGTTGCACTTATCTATTGGTACTTTTACACCTGTCTTAGATTAATTTTGACTCACCTGCTACCTTATTTGTGGGTTAAAATGTTTTATAATTAAAATCATTTTACTACGTTTTTAACCGTAGCCAATTTAACTATGTTTTTCCAATAGAATAAAAATATTTTATCTAAATATATTTTACAAGCGGTTCTTGTGACGCGTCTATATAATTCTAAGATCTGGCAAAATAAAACTCATTGCTTTTTTTTCATTTTTTTACTAAAAAAATGTTTTACGTGTTAATCCACCAATTTCAAAAAAAGGATGGATATTGTTTTTTAGGGTGTTTCATACTTAAGAGGTGATAAAATTTAATGTTTGTATGGTTTTTAAAATATGTATCAACAAAAACAAAAAAAGACGATAATAATGTAATTGAAGTCGGTTTGTTTCAGTACTGCGTTCATCATCAAATTAGTTTAATTTTATAATTTTGTCATTCAGATTTCTCATAAATGTGTTATTTTTTTTTATTTAATCGGCAACACTTTTTATTAAAACAAAAAATATAGGTATGTTTGGCGATTTTTTCTAATTTTTGTCTTTAAGCGTGAGCATCTTAATATTGTGATATCATTTTATGTGTAATTAATACAAATATAGTATTTTTTGTGGAAAATAAAGTGCATTTATACACATAAGACACATTTTAAAGCCACAAATATTTTGCAATGTTGATTTTACTAACAATACAATCCATAATTAATGAACCATCAAGTTGAGTTCAGGTCATTTATTAGCTGTCTTGTAAAATACCGGGGATTGATGTGTTGCCAGCTACTGGATTTGAAAAATTTGCAATATAAAAGAGAAATCAATTTAGAAAAATTATGGTTCGGACTCGTGCATGAATAATTCCTTAGTACTTAAATAAATAAATATTACTGGACAAATTACACAAATTGATCTAACCCCAAAGTAAGCAGATTATATGCTTGTGTTATGGGTGTTAAACAACGCTACTAATACATAGAAATACTTAAATAGATACAAGAATAAATTTAATAAACACCCAAACACGAAAATACAGACATCTATGTTCATCACACAAATGTCTGCCCCCATTGGGAACCGAACCCGAGCCTCGCAGTTAGTCGATGCGGTTAGGCGTATACGCTAGCCACTCAGCCAACGAGGCGGTCAAATCTACAAAAACGGCATAAAAAATATTTAATGTATATTTTATCGTTTGTTTAGTATTTGCTGTTGTAGCGGCAACAGAAATATATCGTTTGAGATAATTTCAAATGTCTAGCTACTACATTTCACAGGACATATCCAGAAAAAATATGTTATTATTAATTATTTTATTAAATAAATAATTAAATGGTTTAGTGCCCTATTACTAAGACTCCATTGTCCGTCTGTCTATCAGTCACAAGGTTGTATCTCATGAAACATGATAGCTGGATAGACAGAAAAATCAAATAATTATCACCGTTTTTACAGATAATCCTACGGAATCCTTTGTCTGCCATTTCGACTCACGCTTGATCGGTTCTTATGAGCTTTTGCATTTCCGGATTGCAGTGACATCTTGAACGTTAGAAGCTACATCAAATCTCATTAATTAACATTCTCAAATAGTTTTTGTGTTACACATTAACAAACAGACAGACATAATTCCATCTATACTAGGATAGATAATAAAGCACCAGGTTTTTACAACACCAGGACAAGAACTCCGCGGCACGCCAGAGTACATTTCACATCAATAAATAGTTCTTGCAGACAGACAGACAGCTTAATGTTTTATGCAACTAAGCTAGTATCTAAGTACATTTTAGCTAAGTGGGGTCCAGATTGATTGTGCTCGCAATGTTTCCAATATGGTGTTCAATGGCTTAAACCTCTGAATTATGGCTTGAAGGACGCTTGTTGGCTAATAGAATGTTATTGCGCTTCTAATGTCTTTAAAAATCTTAACGTTGAAATAATCAACCGTATTTGTCCATCTGTTTGACAGATCTCGTGTAAAAAACGTACAATCTTAAGATGTCAGGTTGAAGTTGTCAAAACTATAAATATCTATGTTTTTCATCGTCGGAAATGGTGAAACTTCCTTATTTTTCTATATTATTCATCGGTTGGCTATTTAAAAAATAATTTTCAATTATAAGTTCCATGTGAAAAAGTACATGTGTTTCTCATTTAAAATATGAATATGTAGAAGTTTCACTAAGCGCCAACGATTAATAATATAGAATATAGATAAATATGTTGTAAATCCTAAAAACCGTTGTTTTCAAACACGAGAACATAAATAGTAATCGAACCCCGTACTTTCCGTTACAATATCAATATTGTGGTCTTGTTATTCAACGGTCCGACGCCTCGTAACTTAACTCGTTTAATACTAGGTTAATGGGAAATATCACTTCATATCCAAAGACTGACGGATATTGATATTTACTGCTTTCTAACTGCTTCGGAGAATGCGATTTATATTTTATGATTTTTATGGATTCCTCGTGGTGTTGGGTAACGGGTGAGATTTAGTCTATTAATGATCCGGGTTCGAATGTAGATGTCAAGTTTCACAGATGTAAACGTCGTTTAAACATAGTAAATCTGCACGAAACCGACATCAAATATCATATGGAGTGGGTCAAATTAAAAAAACTACAAGCATAAACGATAATAAAAATACTGGACTGTTCCCAGTAATCTTACAAATAATAATACTGGTACTAGGAGCTCAGACTATTGGGAATTGATCCCAGTAGATTTGTCGCTAAAATGGAACAGTACTTTCGTTAAGACAAATACAATACCGGATGACTCGTTGTTATTTTAGTACATCATGTTTTTTTGGAATATTTATATACGTATTTCTCTTAAAATTTAAGCGTCTAAGGAAGGATTTTTTTAAATTCAAGTCTGCAAGGGTTTGAAACAGGGGATGAAAGTTCATGAACAAAATAAATACGAGGGGTAAACAAAAAAAATTGGAGTGTCTGTATGTAATATTAAAATGAGCGCTTTTTACTAAGTGCATATGTATATTTACAAGGTACATATTATTATACCAACATTTTTTAGAAATTTTGTCTGTCTGTCTGTTTGTAACGGCTGGATCGATTTTGACGGGACTTTCACTGGCAAATAGCTAATGTAAGAAAAAATGGCTTACACTACTTTTATTTTACAATTTTATTTTAAAAATGTATAAAATAGGTTAATGAAACAAAAGTGCGAATGAAGTTGCGGGCACAGCTAGTCCTTAATAAAAAAGCTTACAGTATTTAGATTGCTTTGTTTGCTTCTACAAGGACAACGCGAGTTATTCAAGTCTAATGAAATATACGATATTTATTCCCTCATTGCCTCTGTTATGGCCGCAGGGGTTCCGGACATAATAATCTTAATATATTTTCTATTAAACCCCATTTATGTAAATACAAGTAGATCAATATTTACAAAGGTATTATGCATGCAATTTACCCACGCAGTTTTCTGGGCTAACTTCGCACTAACTTAAACTTACTTGACAATTGTATCGCTGTATTTGTTATTGAATGTGGTTTCCGCTTTCCAGCGACAACTGTTTATTTATATTCTATAGTGCGGCGGACTAACGGATAGAGATAAATAAAATGTCCCATAAACATGTATAATGCTGTATATCTTTAACTTAATTATAACTTATCAGCGTTCTACTTTGTAGCGAACTTGGGTGGACAACCCTAACTTCTTGGCTTTAGTCAGTTCGTGTTTTTAGGATTCCGCAACCCATTGACAAGAAATGGAAGCCTTTTGTGTGTTGTAAATTTGATGTGTCCGTTTTTTCGCATGCAATAGCCATTTTATTTGAAAACTTTTAGTATTTTAATGTTGAAACTTTTATGTGTATTTTGTGAAATGGTTCATAATTTTATACAAACTTTAAATAATTAATTAAGAGTTGAAACAATTTTTTTTAATGTTGAATAACGTAGTAGTTTCTAAAGTTATTTTTTCTCAAACTGAATACAAAAACAGACTTCCAAAGTAGTTAAATCACAATTTTTACTGTTTTTATTAAAATGTTACTTAGTTTAAGCTTAGTAAAATAAATAATAAAAAAACTTGAGAGGTGTCAAGGGACATCAGGATGGAACGAAGTTTACGATTTAAAAAAAAATAATCGTCGCGACACCACACTGTTCAATGCGAAATAGAAATGAAAATATCTGTCTTGCTTTCTTTAAGAGAGAGACAGACAGAGAAACAAAACACGCACGGCCGCATAGCTTAATCCGGCGACGACATAAACACAGTGGTTACTATAGCAAAAACCACTGTGTTTAGGTCGTCGCCGGAAAAAGTGTCGTGTCAACTTTTCGTAAGAATTTTTTCCGTCAAAAGGGGGCTACCCTTTTACAACGCGCAATAAGGAACCCTCGTTCCAAAAACTTATACCTATTCAACCAAATGAATGGCCTACAAATTTATTTTGTTTGGTGAACTTATTTCAATTTTTAGTTATAAATTATATGCTACGAACATTATATATAAATAGGTACAATTTATTAAAATTTGCTAACAGTTATAAATAACTTATCTGTTTATTTCAATAATTATCAGCATATTCTCAAAAAATTGAAAAAATGAGATAAATTAAGTAATGATGGTGTCTATAGGCTTGTACAACATTTATGATTGTCTCTTAGCATGAGGAGACCCGTGAGCTTGTTCGTTGCCTCTCATATAAAAAAAACTAACTGGATATGGCGACTGGTCAACTAAGTCATGGATCGGCTTAAAAAACTCCACGGAACATAATGAATACTTGATGGCAGGAACATATCGTTCTACCGCGTGATGCAAATGGCGGCGGAACAAGAGCCGACGTTCCAGTTTGAGGCGAGCGAGTGGCCCAACGGGCACTACGTGCACACGCTGGCGGGCCGCAAGGAGGAGCCACTGGCCTACCGCTACTGGCTGCTCTACCGCCTGCCCGAGGTGCCCGACCCGAGCAGCTCACCTGGCAACCAGCTCGTCGCGCCCGTCGGTGCGTACCCCGCGCGCCCTCTATACGCCCCCGCTTCCAGTGTAGATAGATCATCTACCTTCCTGCCGGTCGGCTCTCTAAAGGCGAGCATGGGTTAACATGGGTCAACGAGGTCATCAGTAGTAGAATTCTGTGCAACATCTCATCCATGTGGGAATCCACCGCCTTACCATAGTGACTTTGCGGACCGCAAGGATGGTAGGGTAGCTGGTGGATGTGGACATCAAACCTCACATCCCGGCCTCAGGACAGCGACGCATCTAAATCTATGGTGTCTATAAGCCAAATTTGCCTTTTACCATCTGGAGAGTGCTTGTTCGCTGTCTAATCCCATAAAAAATATAACGACCCCCAATTACGATCTATCTTACGAAATAATACTTACTATAATATGCTTCTTCAACATTTAAAATCCGATTTTTCACGTTTTTTATAGTTGATAAATGCGTTAACTCGCTCGCGCTTGGCAGATTTTTTTTTATTTATCTCTCTAATTCAATGTTTTTCTTTTAGGTGTGGATGACTTGCTCGTCGAAGAAGGCGAACATTATCTATTTTGGTACAAAAAACTTTAAATTTTTAATGTATCATTTCTCTCGATCGTTTACAATATACTTAGAATGTTACGAAAAATAGTTTCACATAGGACTCAATAATTAATCTTTATCTGTAAATAAATTACTGAAGTAATTTTAGTACACTAAATTGACTTAAGAGTTTGGGAGTTTGATCAAAATTTGTTACTATTTATACTTTTTTAAAATAAAAAAAATTCTACTACTAACATATCTACTTACTGATCTTTATTACCAGTTTTCATGTAAAATGCATTAATACTCCAACTATAATGAAAAAAAACAAAACATGTAAATTTATGAGTTAAATTTTAAGAGATTATTTTAAAAACTTCTTTTCTTTGTTGTAATATATTTTAATCCGTAATTTAAATTATCTTTTTTTAATTTCCAAGTATGTATTACTTTATTCAGTGATGCTTTAATAGAGCTTTGTTCACCTAATGATTTTTTTACATTTACATAAAAATATCGTTTACTAATTAAATATTTTGTGTACTACTGGATATTACACTCCTAACAACCTGTTCGTAATATTAAACATCTATCTCATTTTTACAAGGCGATTTTGCCTTTGGTTGGTTTTGCCTTTTTCAACTAAGTACCTTTATAAAACTGTCAGAAAGAGAGGTTGTAGAGTTTAGAAAGAGTGAGCACTGATACATATTCGGAACATGTGTCACGAGTGTAATCTTCAGACAGTATCTTTCGCTAATCGTGGGTGTTCTACTGGACTTACGAGTCGTGGATATACCTACTAGCACACCTCTGCCTACCCCTTCAGGGATAATAGGCGTGAAGGTACTTTAACACGAAGCTAAAGGTACTAAACCTTTAGCTTCATGGTATTAATAGGTACTATTTAGGTATGTTTTCTTTGTAATTCGGAATTATTAGGTACCTACTATTTTTTTAACGCATTCACTGACAGCAACGCATACATGCGTTTTCGTTACTTTCATCCAGTGCTTTGGACGCGTCTGTGAGTTCATATATTTCTCGAGCTTTGCCCAGTGCCTTTAACGCACATACGAGTAATATTAATTTTGCAATATTCTACTTATGCCTAATATACTTATTTTTCCCTGGATCACTTTCTTCATTATAAACTAAAATACTTAGTTGATTTAATATGATTATAAAACATTCAATATAAACATTCAATATTTTTAATTTAACCCAAGTTTGTCGTTTCTCTTGATAGAATCATTATTTGGTTCCAATGGGAACCAATCACCGTCAAATTAGTATGTACTCATATGTGCGTTTGAGGTGGGTGTGAGTTAAACGCACATGTGCGTTTAGGCATTTATAAAAGGCGGTATGTGGCGAACGTCCAGAAAAAGGAGTAGCAGTGAATGCGTTAAACAACACCATAGAAGTTTTAGAAATATTGTCACTTTGAAGGAGTCCAGTGGCGAGTTTTGGGACAAAAAATTGATAATAATAATTAATTTGTGCGATAAGTACCTATATGTTTAATATAAATGCACCCATATACATATAATGTTTCTTCTCTTTTACTCTTAACTAAGTTAAGCTTACACTGAAAAAAGTCTACTGGTTATCAAGGAATATATTTTTAAGCTGATTTCACAGCTATCCGTGAAAACCATGCTAGTAGTAGTAGTATACTAGTCCCGCTATACAACGACCTTCACCGAGCTGGTTAATGGAGGAAAGATATTTTTTATCAAATAAAATATGTCAATTAATATATTGCGAATGGGTTTTCTAAAAAATTTTAGTTCCGAGTATGATTAATTACCATTTCTTTTAATCATACTGGCTTAGTTAAATAATAATAATAAATATTACTGGACAAATTACACATATTGATCTAACCCCAAATTAAGCAAATTATAACAATACATTGTCACAACTCTTGGGTAGGCAAGTATAAATGAAATTAATGAATGAAACTAAAATAAAAATAAATTTTTATTAAGAACACGGTAGTAATAGAATTATCTGCAAAAACCTACCTAACCCCAGAGTCGTGACGGAAAATAAGGCGCTTCGCACACGATGGGGCGGGGCAGGCTTTTTGTCCGCGAAGCAATAAGGACCGCGTCTGCCGTCGATGTCTGCAGCTGCCCTCGCCGCGTAGACAAAGCACACGACGGGCGGAGGCAGTCAGTTCAGGACGTTCGTT
>DVZL01002172.1:0-15915 GCA_018236625.1 Lasaia peninsularis
TCTAGTTTATGATGATGTCTTGTTCCGGTCCGGCGTGTAGGGTAGCTGGCAGACTTGCACATAAGGTCTAACAGCTCGATCACAGGGCGACGGCGCACCTACAACATCTATGGTGTCTATAGGCCACGCTTGTCTCTTACCATCAGGAGACCCGTGTGCCTGTTTGCTATATAACATAAATATTGAAAAAAAATAATGTGTAATCGCACCAATGAGGTTCATTTAATTGAAATTAAAAAAAAATGTCTTTAAAAATAAATGTTTTTACTATGGCAAGAAGTTACAATTAAACTGACAAACAAAATGTAACAAAACTATAATACGTATTATCATACCTCGTCCTGAAGCCAAATGTGGGTACGGAGTGCAGCAGAGCTCAGCAGGGGGAGGCCCAGCAACAGATTTCACGTCCCCCGGAGAAGGTGTATGCCTAGAATTAGACAATAGAATACTGGTTAGAGATTTACGGCTGTAAAATTTACTTTTAAATATAAGTATGTACTGATAATGTACGCTGAATAATATAAATTTTCTAGAGTAGAAAATTTAAAAAAAAACGGCCAAGTACTAGTAGGACTCACGCTCGAAGGGTTCCGCCACCATCTATACATATAATATTATCTATAAGAATAGCCAAAAAAATACGTTTTCATTTTGTATGGGAGCACCTTTATATTTATTTTATTATGAGGCAACATAAATACGTCATCTGTGAAAAATTCAGCTTTCTAGTTATTACATCCTTGTGACAGACAGACAGACGGATGGACAGTGAAGTAATAAGTTTAGTTTTACCCTTTGGGTACGGAACCCAAACAAGATGAAAATATCCTTTGATTAACAACGTGTGGTGTAAAGTCTCCGAATCCGGTGTGTTTGTATGAAGAGGGTAACAAATGTGGAGGAAGCTGGTCAAGTATGTCGCAATCGTGACATCCCGACATCTCCGTATACTTCGTAAGGGACGTGGCGTGAACATATGTGTATAAAATATACATAATATTTTAATAAGAATTGTAAGCAACCTGTGCAAATGTTTCTCGGGGGGCGTCGGCGTGTGTCGGTAGAGCTCGGGCGGCGTCGCCGTGTGACGGAACACCGAGTTGCCACTCGTTTTCATCGCCTGTAATTAAAAAAAAACAATATATAACATGCAAGATATTGCTGCTAACTTTGCTACCGCTAACTAAGCTTATATAAAGTTATCGCCAATATAACATTTATCAAAAGACTTTGAGTCTTGTCAGATTAGTTTATACGTGACGTTTCTGCAAACGTTAGTGTTCGGACTAAATTGATATGACTAAGTGCTCTATCTCTTTTGGATTATAATATGTATTAAAGTAAATAAATTGAATTACATAATTAAAACAAGATTTAGCTAGGGGGTGTATGACGAAAAAATTAAACCGGTTAAGTGCGAAACGGACTCGCGTACGAAGGGTTCCTTACATTATATACATTTACAAAAACGGTATAAAAATCACGTTTGTTGCATGGAAGCACCCTTACTATATTTATTTTATTCGTTCGGTATTATAGCGATTTCAACATCGTAGCTATTACTGCTTATGAGATACAGCCTGTCGAGAAACCTACAAATTTAGTGACGTCTTAGTAATAATGGGGCGGGAACCTAAAAACGGGTTTTGTTTCTTAAGCTCTTTTAATTATTAATATTTTAGAGCATCATAGAAAAAGAATTGTGTGCTAACTATTTATACCTAAGTAATATAATTCTGAATGATTATTATTGATTACGTCACAGTGCCTAAACCGATCGCGCTCAAAATATGAAAGCGAGTAAACTGAGACGCACAAGACATCGACAAAAAGAAGCCTATGTTGTTTAAAAGGAAAAGTAAAAAAAAGAAAAATTTATATGCTAAAAGTTCACTAAAATCGATTCAGTCGTTTTGACGTGAAAATAATGGATGTAAACATAACACAATCAATCATATAGACTTTCAGATTTATAATTAACTGTCCCATGTAGATATAACTTTAATGAAGTTATCCCCGTGTTATATGGTAAGGCGGTGGATCCCTACCCGGGCTAGTTGCTGCACAGCACTCTACCACCAGTGGTCTTGTTGGCAATGACCTTGATAAATCGCCTCTTACGAGCTGCCTGGTAGAAAGGCAGATGGTCTATTCTACACAGAGGACCCGGAACAACACGTCCTATTCCGGCCGCCATAATGACAATGTCGTGTTCCGGTATGGAGGATAGGGTAGCCGAAAGATAAAAGGTCTAACAGCCCGACCACAGATAGTGACGCACCTACAACATCTATGGTCTTTATAGGTCTCCATTGTCCCTTACCATAGATTTTTGTTTATTTATTGGATCAAAAAGCAAACAAGGAGACGGATTTTTAAAGATATTAAATATTAGGTTTAAATGAGGTCTTTGTAGATAAAATAAATAAATTGATGTTTCCACAAAAAAAACAAATTAAATGCTTGTGTTATGGGTGTTAGTCAACAAAACTAATACATAGAAATACTTAAATATATAAAAGAATAATAATAAGTTTTTTATGTGATAAAACAGCAAACAAGCACACAGCTTTCCTGATGGTAAGAGACAACCGTAATCTATAGACATAATTGTGAAAGGTGCATGGCTGTTCTGTGACCAGGGTGATAGGCCTGATGTGCAAGTTTGTTACCAGTACCAGTACCAGGTACTTTACTAATTATACTAATAATGATTTTGTCCGACCCAAATACTTGCAGCTTTCTATTTCTAAAATATAATTAACTAAGGCCAATAAGCAGTCAAAAAAGTTCTAAATTGCACTCCTCCAGCAGTGATCTTGTTGGCAATGACCCAGTTAACCTATGCTGGACCTTCAAAAGCTGCCTGATAGAATCAGAGAAAAAAAATGGCTCCATAAAAGACTATAATCAACTGTTTTCTTTACATCTCATAAGAAGCAAATCAGTTTTCGTCATCAACATCAACAAAGTCACTTGTTCACTATTTTTATCACATCCTTTAAACAAATTATTATGATTACATATAACTCAAAAACCTTTCATTTGATTGAATCACATTTCTATGGGACCAGATCTAATATTACCAAAATTACAAAAAAAAAGAATAATCAAACTGTTTATAATTAGCGAAGTAACAATCTCTATCTTATGAACTTGATTAAAAATTAGCAATACATTATGAAAAATCATTTAAAACCAAGGATTATTTATAGTCATTAGTACGAGGCTGTTCTTTTTTACCAGTCATAATGATAACGTTTAAAGATGTGTATCTTAAAGGATAAAATAACTTTTACCACATTGTTAGTCTAAAGATTAGCATACATGCCTAAATTCGCAAGTCATTGTAAGACTGAAATATTTTTTGAACCCAGGATTCCATTTCAGTATTTATATTTTCCAGGTGTTAGTAACATTAATAACTTATAAGTTTAATTACCTTTTCTATTATTGAACTATTTTTTTTAAATAAATAAGATTAAACATACTTAAATAATAGTAATATAATATTTTAACGTATCCTAGGGGTAGCTTGACCCATACTCCTGTTGGAGCCAGTGCCTTTGCTGTTGCTCAGGAGTTCTGGTTTATTTAAGTGCGCAAGTACAGCGAATGTTTCGCTGTAATATGACGTCAGCTGTTAGTTTTGTGCATAACGAAGTGTTGACTAGTTCTTTAAACGTTGGCCTCCCCCTAGAGGGCGGCGTCTTGACCACTCCGCAATTCAATAAAAATGTATTACTTGATTTAACATTATTACTTTAAAATAATAAAATATTACATTTGAAAACCCCAGGCAGCTCGTAAGAGGTGAGCACAGGTTCTATTGTCACCAACACAGTGACATGGACTAGGTGATAGTCTTGCAATGAATCGCCCGGATTCGTACCACCGCCAAACGCACCATTTCCACCTTTGGTGTCTATAGGCGACGTGTATTTCTTACCATCAGGAAAACCGTCTGCTTGTTTGCCTTCCATTGTCATAAAAAAAAGAACATTTGTGAGAGTCTGACAGTAATGTTTTTGTAAAAAATGTATACAGTACTTTAGAAATCTTGTAGAACAAGGAATCTTGCTTTTTTTAAGGTTGACTGTGGAGTGTTTTTGTTTGTCTATTTGTACCCACTAACCTCTGAAACGGTTGGATCGATTTTGATGGGACTTTCACTGGCAGACAGCTGAAGTAATAGGGAATGGCTTAGGCTTTTTTATTTTAGAAAAGTATTAAAAAAATAATTAAATAAATGGGGCGGGCGAAGTCGAGGGCACAGACAGACATGAATAAGAAATTCATGAAATTTTTCAAAATTTCTATTTTTCTGTTGTTCAATTCGTCAAGGGTGTTGGTTAGGCTGATGTCATAATTTTTTTGTATATTTTTAAAAACCCATATATGCAGTTTGATTATGTTGATGGTTGTAACGCTAGACCCACATTACAAGCATCATGGACGGATGCTGGATTTAATAAGATAAAAATATATAGTTTTTCATATTAGTGTGTATATATATGTATTAATGGGTCTCGAATGACGGATTATCAAATGGAGATAATGAGTTCATCAAGTGACTGACGACTTAATGAAGGAAGCTTGTAGGGATGGTGAAAGCAGGAGATCTGATTTTATGGCTCGTTTTGAGGGAGGCCTACATCCAGCAGTGGACAGAAATAGGCTGATGTATAGTTATATTTTTAAATTTCCATGTTATATTCAGGGAATGTAAACCCTATCTCGGGGGATTTGGATATCGCGAGATTTCGTGATTTTTTTCTGAATCAATCCCGAAGCATTATATGACTAGATCTCGTTCGAGATTGGGCGGCAATGTTAGTCAATAGAGGCAGCGATGCTAGTCACGATGTCATGCTGTTGCCAACCATTGTTAAATCGGAGAGGGCATTCTCAACACCCATATTGCAACAGATAGAATGAAGGGAAGAGATGGTTATTTAAGAAGTCAGTTTTCAAATCTCCTGTAACTTCTTTTTAATCTCCTTGAGCTGCACTATAGCTAAATTTGTCTTGAAAACGAAATGAAATAAAAAATATTTATCTGCCGAATATGTGTGTTACAAAAGTTCTTAATTATACCACAATGTGATGTGCAAATATTTTAACACATATTTAATTTACATTTATTTATTGTATTTCTTGATTATGTAATGTTAGTAAGATTGTTAATTATTTAGTTGCAACTTCTAATCCTGTGGGATCTCGACTTTACGATCTCGAGTCGGGATTGCATTCCCTAGTGACACGCCCATAATCGTTGTCTGAGGTTGTGGCGGTCTATGATCTGCTGTCCAGTAAGTTTACTTTAGATTGCGAACAATAATTTACCTGTAAAGGTTCTGGTGGCGAAGGTGCCGGCACGTGGTACAGATGCGGCGGGGGGGTTGGAGTGTGCCAAGTGACTCCGCGGTCCGACGCCATGTGGGCCTGAGGCGCGCGCGCCAGCAGATTAGCCACTTGCAACTGCAATAGAATTAATGTTATCTTAAATTGAAAATAACATTTTAATTGATTTTGAAAGCATACATTAGGCATACTTGTTATAAAGACATACCCCAAAGATAGAAAAAATTTACCTGAATCCGGGGGTAGGGACTTTAAACTTCCTAAAATGTAATTTATCTGCGGGATATCCTATTAAAATTATAAACGCAAAAGTTTGTGTGTATTACTCTTTTATTCAAAAACTATGCAAAGAATTTTCATTAAATTATGCAGTAATATAGTTTATACATTAGTATAACACTTTGTGGGTGTTCTAGTATATCACTTTTTAACTGACTAGAATTCAAATGAGTGAAGCCACGAGAGGATAGTTTAATTATTAAGTTTTCATAAAATTTTTACTCTTATCAAAATAGTATAGATATGCAAATGTTTTATTTACTTCTAACTTTCCGGCCGGGGTTTCGCCTGCGTTAATTATTAAAGCCTATATTTTTTCCGACTTATGATGCTTGTTGCTAAAACACATACCCTCTTTAATATAGTCAGTAAAAATGTGTTATTCTGATGTATAAGCACATTTGCCTAGCTTACTCAACAATCTTCACTCACATTCTATGTGCCTATTTGGCACTCTCCACTCCTCAACCTATCCACAGATGTAGTTTCCAGACGCACAGTAATTATTATTTTGCCAATCCCTTTATATTTACCCTATCTTCCAAAGCGGAACACATCAAGACTGTACTTCGTCTTACATTTATCCTAAATAATTTCCAGCTATGAGATGATAGCAGAGTCAGCTAACTACACTACAGGATTTAACTAGGATACCAGTTTTTATTCAAAGTGACTGCCATCTGACCATGTAGCTTGGAAGAGCTAGGCACAACTCTAAATTTGGTTGAATTGGAATATACAAATCTGGATTTCCTCAGCGTTTTCCTTTACCTTAAGAGCACTTGGAAAATGTACTTAAGATAGAAAAACTCATTAGTACTTTTTGGGATTCATACCTAGACTACCAGAATGTAAGTCCAAAAACTTAACTACTACACCACCGATGCCCTTACCTCCAGGCTGGTATAAATAATTACCTATATAAATATTTGATTTGTAACTGTTCTATCAACCCCAACAAATATTTCTAAAAAGCTGTTGACAATTATAAAGCTTAGAGATGAAAAAATCTCAAATACAACTTTTTTCTTCTTTTAATTTTTAGGTTTTCTATTAAAGGTTGAGTTTGTAACTGAAATGTTTGTTGCAAATACTACTTGAAATAAACATTTTTATTACCACTTTTGATACAGATTTTGTCTGATATCAAAAGATTTTGTAGACTTGCATTCCAGGTCTACCAGCCCAATAACAGACAGTGATGCATTTACTGCATTTATGGTGTCTATAGGCCACAGTTGTCTCTTACCATCAGGGGACCCGTGTGATTGTTGGCTGTCTTATCCCAAAAAAATCTTCTATAATCTATCAGATTTGTATCTTGTTTAGGTACAGAAGATCTATTCTACACAAGGTTCCTTAAGACCTGCCTTACTGTAAGAGGCAACAAGATTACAAGTGGTATGATTCTGTGCAGCAACTTGTCAGCATAAGGATCCAGAAGCTTAGCTATTCCTGATACCATAGTGACAGTATCACCTTCCAATCCAGAAGGTAGCACTTTGGCCAAAGTTGGTTGGTAAAATTGTCACTTGTAACATCTATTGTGTTTATAGGCCATGGTTGTCTGTTGCCATCAGAAGAGTAGTGTTTTATCAAATTAAAAAATACTTTTGAAAATAAGTAGGTCCTGTTCCAGTGTATGGCAACTTGTTCTTATAAGTATTTTCAGTTCATCTGAAAAATATAATGTTGCCTGACCATATGACCATGGAATTTCCACCTATCAGGATATATAATAGGACCTTATATTGTCAGCTAATTGTGATTGCATATTATGTACCTCTGCTTACCCCTACTCAATATGGTTGTGAATATATTTTTTTACATAACAATGAAGAAAATTATACTCATTTCATTTGTTTTCAATTTTTTAAAATAAAGTGCACAAAAAAAATTACACACAGTTATTATATGTGACATTGAAATAACATTGTAATAAAATATATCACAAATAATAACCTGAATATAAACTAAGCAATTAGTTAGAATAATTAACAATAATTATCTTCCCTAAGTAAAATATTAAGACGTCAAGGAATTATAATAATTAAAACAATATTATTAAGCACTAAATGAATAAAAAATGGCAACCCTAGCAATAGTTTTAGTGGAAGGGTAAAATATGTAGCACAAACAGCTGATTGTGTTGTAACAATACTACTTTGAAAACATGCATTTCGGGTTTTAGAACTTTCGATTTATTTGTAATGTTTTTACGTATACGAGACGTAAATAATTTAATGCAGTTATGATAAAAAATCATTACATTTATAAAGTAACAGTATGATGCTTTCATATTAGTAAATAATTATAGGCCTTTTCAATTATTTGAAGTGGAAATAAGCATTACCTGCAAAGGGCTCCAACCAGCCCCGAGTTGCGATTGCCTTCCATTCGGATTGTGCTGCGAACCACCAGACATAATGCGTGGATACCCTGCGGCACTGTTTACAAATTTCACGAGGTTTTTGTTCTATTACAAACACTCATTCAATCCACCATAATGATACCGGCAACTTGAGGTTTAGCCCGCGTAACTGCGCTCACATACGACGTGTACAGAAACTTCTGAGCCCTTTTCATCTACTAACGGTTGTACTTCAAGTATCAATCGCAGCGTAAACACATTTTTAATAAACTATAACCTACAAACACTGTTTCTGTTAAGTCAATTTCATAAAAAACTCCATTTATTTTATGTACGGTATGGTGTTCACAAATCCGAAGCTCACTTCGCGTGACATTTTGGATTCCTTTGGGCTTTGTTAATGTGCACTATCCTGCTAAATTACTCTCATTTTACAACGCACTAAGTCGGGTTTTCTATAAAATATTCAAAATACACTAAATAAAACTGATTACCACTAGAAAAATGTAAATTAACTTGAACTATGCACAAGAATCACGTTCAACAATGGTGGCCGATTGCGATTTTGAAAGCTTATTTAGCGCCATCTTGTGGCAACTTCAAACAAAATTCTGCGTCGGTAAAACAGTGAACGGAAACATGTTGCTATCTTCTTGTCTATGGTTATTAAAATATTATTGTCGACAAAAATAACCAAAATAATATTGCTATTTAATGAAAGTATTAACGACTCCTATGATGAATGGACTGAAAAATAGCAACAATAATTTTTTTAGGTAGTTTTAATAATTGTCTTTTATTACAAAAAAAATATTAACAGGCAGCACTGGTTGTCATGACAACGTTTGTTTTGGTTTTATCTCCACGTGTATTTTGCTATAGGGCTGTAATTTCTATTAGCATTATTAATGAAAGAAAACTTGACAAGATTTTTAGTATCATTTAATGGTGAAATTGAATATGTAAGATTTCCGGCAGGCATATTTGATGACCAACTTTATTTACAATTCGATGTAACATGGGGTCCAGACTGGGCTCCTGTGTCTGGTGTATCAACTGGCACTAGTCAAATGGCTAGAACAGGAAATGACCCTGAGCGAGTTGTATTTAATATGCCAATTGAAATGGTTTTTGGAAGTACTAATGTTTTCGGATGTAAGTAAATATTGACTAAGCAGTCTGGCCTAGATAGGGCCTTCGCACATTATGAGTTACAATTCCGCGATGAATGAAATTGAATGATGCGTATCGCAGATTTATTTGCTTCTATTACTAACATGTTAGACAAGTTTATCTAAGATTAACATAATATAGTGATGATGTATTTGACCGCCTTGTTAGTCGAGGAGTTAGCGTCCACGGCTAATGCCTCCGGCCACCCGCGAGGCTCAGGTTCGAGTCTCGACAGGAGCAGGCATTTGTGTGATGAACATAAAAGTATGTAGGGGTCGGGTGTTTATTAAATTTATACTGGTATATCTATTTAAGTATTTCTATGGATGAATACTGTAGTACTAGTAAATATATTATAGCCAAATATGAAAATTTAATACATATGAAGTGGCGAGCAAAATGTAGTGACATTTGTATGTATTTTTAATTTATGTGTAAACTAGCTGTGTAAATTAACTATTTAATTTTTTACATTTCTAAAATAGAATTTAAAAATAAAAGTAGTTTAAGCTATTCCTTATTACATCAGATGTTTGCCATTGAAAGTCCCATAAAATTCTGTCCTGCTGTTTCAGAGATTTGGGGGTACAAACAGACATACAGACAAAAATTCTAAAAAAAAGTTGTTTTGTATATACCTTGTAGATATACTTACATATCCGTTTAGTAAAAAGCGGTTATTTTAATATTAAGTGCAGACACCAATTTTATTTATATATTTTTATTTATATATAGGTTTATTTATACAGATGTATTAATGTGCTTTTTTTTAAAGATTAATAGTGTTTTATTTTTACTTTTAGATTGTACAGAGTCCACCATTTTCTTTTCATTTCATTTCTGTTTTTCACTATCCTAGGTTAGCTGTAAGATATCACTTGTTAGGTGTTTGACTATTTGGAGACTGAGATTATAATCTTCAAGCGATCTAGTTATCTTTCAATTCTAAACATTCAATGGAGATCATTGACGTTATCGCAGAATAAAGTGAGGTTAATTAGAGCTTATCGTCGCAGAAATAATATAAGCTACGAGTTAATGGTGGTAGTGATAACGTCGTGTCAATTCTTTGTTCATCTTTTACAATATTTTTTTTGTTTTTTTTTAATCTAAATTGTTCTTTTCAGGGCCACAACTAGTTGTAACGGTGCGCGCTAAGAATTTCTTCAGCGGTGACAGCTTACGAGGATATGCCCTCTTCCTTTTGCCACCAACCGTTGGTACTCTGGTGTTGTCATCTCCTCTGCTGCGGCCGCGATCGGCTACGGTATTGGGCGAGTGGCTAGCTTGGCTAACTGGCAGGTATCCAGAGCTAGCCGACCCGAAAATGTTAGCAAGTGGGAAGGAGAATTATTGTAAGACCTTTGCAGTTTTTAACTATTATTATTTGTCAGAAATGTTCTGGAATATATCGTCCAGTAACGTAATGAATAGACGGTTTGTTCACACTCAAAGGTCTCACCTGGTGTGAAAAAACGGGAGGCGTAAAGATTAGGAAAGGTCTTCTTATTAATATTTTATTTAAAGGGTTTTTACCTTTGCAGCCCTATGGAAAAGTCAAAGTCGAGGAGAGGACGGAAATAGTAATAGAATATAATAGAAAATATTTGATTTCACATAGACCTTAAAAGTGGTTTTCGTGACGCGTTTATAAAATTCTAAAATTTACCGCCGGATCGGAAAATTACCACTCTCTGAGAAGATCCGGCGACAGATAGTGATGTTGGATAGTTGATTTGTTTAGAAATATTTGTAGATTTAAAACACAGCTACAGTTTCAAGTTGTTGCCGTTAAATAACGGCAAGAATTTCAAACTGTGAATTTCTGTTTGGACTGCAGAGATAAATGTCAAAAATAGATTTTCTGAATAAATATACTTTATAAAAATCGCGTCTGTGGTACAATGAAGTCGGTGTCCAAATTTGAAGTCCCGGGTTCTATTCCGGCGTATGACAACTTGTTCTTATATGTTTTTTCAGTTTATATGAAAAATATTACGTTATAATACAGCCACGGACTTTCTAGCTATCAAATCATAGGATCTAATATCTTAAGCTAATGGTGATTGTATATGGTGCCTCCGCTCAACCCTTCGGGATATGGTCGTGAATATATTTTATATATAAAGAAAATGTTACTCATTTCGTTTGTTTTCAGTGTTAAGAACAGAATCGTACGGCACTGTGACGATAAGAATGACTCTGGTATCGAAGGACCTGCGGAAGCTCGGCTACGATAACGAACCACCGGTTTTTAAGCAGCGATAGTCTGTCCTTAATGTCAATAATAAAATTTTATGCATTTTATCTTTATGGTGTTAAGTATTAATTAAATTAAAATAAACCTTTTTTTGGACGATATTTTTACTTACAACCCCTTTTAGATTGTTTATCAAAGTTTATTAGTTTGCAAATTACAAAGATTATTGTTTGCAAGAATTTTTTAAAAGTTCATCGCCTCTGTGTTTGAGCGCAGTTGGTGCCCGACTTTTACGCATGAGGTCCCAGGTTCGTTTATACATAACCCATCCTTAGAACCAAATTGCCAATCCAAAAAAGTAGCTTTTTGATGAACGTCACGCTTAAAGATTCTGGGATCCGATGTCATAGCTTTCTTTCAAATAACATGCTTATTATTTAAGTAATGATTGTGAAATTTGAGAGATTTCCCTTTCCGTCAGCGCTTTCCTGTAGATAATATAATTTGTGTACTCAACATTTAAAATCACAGTCTACAAAAAGTTTTATTTGATCCCTTATTTATAATATAGGGTGTGGTATTACTAACACATTCTAAATAGGCCAAACCCTCTCTTTGCGAGTTTTGTGGAGTTTACAAAGTTAAAACAAGCCGGCCTTATGAGAGTGAGATAGATGTTTTATTTTAGGGGACTGATCTTTGTTTGGAGTGGAACGTTGACGTTTGTAGAGATGTCGCTTCCAACACATCTGACAGCCACCACATCCAACACATCTGACAGACAGGTTTACACCTGTTTTGCCTCTTTCTTTTATTTTCATTGAGAGGAGATTGGAGTAACTTAAGTTTTACCAGCACCATCATCATCATCATCATTTGCGTTAGCCCCGGTTTTTCCTCACATTGGAGCGCGGGAACCCTGGGTCCGCTTTCCGACTTCTACTTCTCCACTTCGCTCGGCTCTCGGCATCCGGTTAGACCATTGGTACACAATTCATGTTTCACGACATCTAGCCAGCGTTTCTTGGGCCGGCCTCATTTACCGATGCTTATCTTAAGTTTTACCAGCGCTAAGCCGATTTATGACTAGTGTTCTTAAAATGAAATGAAAATAATTTATTTGCGACATATGTTAGTTAAAAAGTTGTCACAAAAAATATTTGATTATACCAACCGAATCTTACCACATTATGGTGTGACCATATTAAAAGAATATTTTTATAAATATATAACGCACACGCACGTACCGGGCTTAATTCCCCGGTAGAGCTATTTGTTTTTACAAGTTTTTATCAGTTTATTTGGAAAACTTATTGTTGATTCGTACCCGATATGGCGACGGACTTACCATTTTTTACGTCATAGTACCTAATACCGTCGTCTAGACGTGGGTGTATATCGTACGCTTAGAATTAAAGTGACCAAATTCAAAAACTGCAATTTGTGATAAATACGCAAGAGCTTTAAAAAATTATAGTATTGAATACGTCTTGAAATATCTCTTCCCTGTTTCGCAAACGATTGGTTTTAACCAAATTTTGTGGATTAGCCTTTTGAGTTCACAATTACAATGTATATTTAGATAAAATCGAGTATTACATACATTTTGAGTTAAATCACTTTAATTCTAAGCGTGCGATATAAACGTCTGTCTATTCATTCGGAGATATGGGCGTAACGAGATTTATTTATTTTTTAACACAAACATTAATTTATATCTGCCGTAAACTACTACAGATTTTAACTGCACTTCAAAATAGTCAATGAAGTGCAATTCGGTCAAGTGTACGTTGTTAATTACTATTCGTGACGATGTTTTAATAAATTTGTAACGGTATTTCTCAATGGTGATTTTGGTTCAATGACTACTCTCAGCTCTGCGACGATCTCATGGTTCAACTGCTTGGTTTTAAATATTAATGAATTATTTGCACACTGATCAATTATTAAGTCCAGCAAGTGTGCATATTTTAAACTTTATATAACATACGATTTGTTTGTCCGATCCTGTGAATAATAATATCATGGAGATACTATTTTGGTATTATGTTCTACTTCTGGCTGTGCCCGCGACTTCTTTCACGTTTTAAATACTTCTAATATAGGTATATATCCCGTATCTGCAATGGACCAGGCGTGAAAATATCTATAATTATGATATTATGTATGTAGCTAACGTAGACAAGTAACGTAACAAATGTAGACAAGTATTTTTACTACTTAAAAATTATAAATAATCGATACTTGAATGTAGAATTACTTAATAATAAATTAAAGTTGATTAATTCTAATCAATGTAGTAATTGCACTTTTATAGATGTAGATAATTATATATTACAAAGTGGTAACTATAAACATAAATCTTATGTTGAGTGTTGGTATAGTAAATTAAAACATGAAATAGATTATCAGGAATATAAAAATGAATATTTATGTTTCTCTAACAGTTTATCCAACAAATTAAGTAACAAACAAAACTTGCAATCAGACAAACCAAAATTGACACATTATTCTTGATATAAACAGAAATTAGAAAAAATGGTGTCTGATAGATTAAATGCTTTCACAAAAATAACTTGTAATAGTTTTAAAAAAGGAACTACATCTTATTATTTTAATCTACAAAAAGATTTTTATTTTAAATTGTAAAAAGCAGAAATTAATACCAGACACTACACTAAAAAAAGGTACTATACCTTACTTTTTTAAGCTAACGACCACTAATAATAATTCAAGAGATATAATGAATAATAACCAGTTTTTTCTGTAACAAGTTCACACTACTGCATCAAAACGTAGCTGGTGCATTAAGTAAACGTGATTATCTTCAAGCAGCTGATAGTGAACTTAAAGATTCAAAACCAAACTCTGGTAAATAAATCTCTAACTGTATATAGGTTATTGAAATTGTCCATAAAACGACATTTTTTGAAAACAAAACCTAGCTAGATCGATTTATCACCCCCGGAACCCCCCACATACAAAATTTCAAGAAACTCGTTCGAACCGTTTCTAAGATCGTTGATAAGTACCTACCTACATACATTTTTTTATGTAGAAGAGGCAAACAGGCAAGATGGTCACCTGATGACACGAGCGCCGCTCACAAACACTCCCAACATCAGGAGTATTACAGATACGTTGCCGACCTTTTAGAAATGAGTAGGTATGGTCTTTTCTTGAAGGTTTCTAAGTCGCCGTTTAGTATTAGATACAATTAACCCCCACCAGGAAGCTCGTAAGAGGCGATCATGTTTTTTATTTTAGACCACCGTTAGTAGGGTGCTGTGCAGCAACTCGCCTGTATAGGGATCCACCGCCTTATCTATTCCTAAGGCCATAATGACATTGTCGTGTTCCGGTAGATTTACACATCAAGCTTATACCCTGGCTACAGGATAGCGACACACCTACAACATCTATGGTGTGTATAGGCCACGGTTTTCTCTTACCATCAGGAGAGCTGTGTGCCTGTTCGCTTCTTTATGGACTCTAAAATATATGAATGGTGATATTGCATACCAGCTTTTACTCCCGATTTCGTATACTTAGGCGTAAATACAATCACTTTATCGTGCTACATCTTACGTCATGTCTCAAGCAAAACTACGTAAAAAGAAAGAAGTCAAAACATCTGTAAACTAAGTATGTTCTATCACGCAATTAGGAATTATAGGCAAATTTAGATTTTAAATATATCACAATAAGAAACTCCTTAAGGAAATAAATCTGCTGGTCAAAAGGTCCAGTCTAAAATGACTCAAAAATCCCCTTACATTTCAGGTTGCAACTTAAGATGGCCAACAATTTATAGTGAGAATTTTTGGCTACTAATCTAAACTACAATGCTTAAGGCTTGGAAAATTACGGTATAGCGTGTAAACTGAGAACAGTTAATAGAAATTCAACAGAAAATCAAATAAAGTTGGACGGTTCGTTCCTGAATTCCGTAAAACCTCTTAAGGACCATTCATTAATTACGTGATGTTTTTAACCCTCCTTCCCCTTGGTGTTATATGGTGAGATTTAAGCCTACCCCCTCCCCTTAGGCTACCCATTAGCCAAATTTCGTCACAATCGGTTCAGTAGTTTTGTCACCGGGATACGGACCGACAAAAATTTAAATTTAAAAAAGTGTTTGCCCTTTTACAGTCGCCTAAGCCTATTTTTTTAAATAACTTCTTTGTACAGAATGCACTCTTCTACAAATTTATTGTACGTATAGATTTTCTCCAAGCTATGCGGATATCCAAAAAAAAATGGATTTAAGCTCTTATTACAAAGACGAAGTTGCTTCAGCAGTATGTAAGGGATCTGGGGTAAAAATATGTGTTTAATAAAATACTATATCTTTCTATATCTATTTCTACCACAGAGCAAGGAATAGGGAATATGCATGTGATTTAGATATGGCCGTAAAAAATAACGTGTAATCTTTAATGCTGAAGAAATATACCCACATAAATATTTTTGCCAATATTCAAGTTTGTATTAATAAAATTAATTCTTTAAAAGTAGTATTTTT
>DVZL01002173.1:0-15915 GCA_018236625.1 Lasaia peninsularis
CATGAACTCTTCATAACTTAGAATTATTTTCTAGTTTTTAGTTGTACAAGCAATAAAAGCGTGTTTTTTAGTTTTTTAAAACTATCATTTATTTATAGTATACCTACAACAAACAAGTAATAGTAAGGCTCTCTAATAGTAAGACAACCGTGGCCTACAACCCTGAATACGACAGTATTGCCGCAGAAATAAGTAATGCGGTGGCGCTCTGTGCAGGCGAACTGCTGCATAAAACTCTAACAGCAGTGGTCTTATTAGTTACTAGCTGTGGCCGCGACTAATCCGCGTTACAATTTCATTTTATACATTTCTAAAAAAATCTAAAATTAAAGTAACCTAAGCTACTCCTTATTACATCAGCTGTCTGCCAGTGAAAGCCACGTCAAAACTGGTACAGCCGTTCTAGAGATTTGCGGCCTTACAAACACACAGACAGACAGAAAAATCTAAAAAATATTATTTTGGTATATGTAAGGTACATAAACCAAAATATTTTTTTTAGATTTAGGACATATATAATTATGCATTTCGTAAAAAGTGGTTATTTTAATATTACATACAGACACTCCAATTTTATTTATTTGTATAGCAACATCAAACTCCATAACGTAGGACGGCAAACAAGCAGACAAATTTCTTGATCATATAAAGTATACGATATTTTTAGAAAACCAGTAATTAGTGGAACCTGAGATTGAGATGTTAGAAGCTTGAGATTTTTTTACAAATTGCTAAATATTATTCACGGCTGCGCGCGCTTGTAATAAAACTAATGTTTAAGGTATTTATTTTTATAATTTAGTTAGGTGTATTTATTTAAACAGATGATGCAACTTAAAAAATATTTTTTGCTGCTTTAGTACATGTGCATTGTGCATGAAGCCGAGTCGCATTTGCGTGTTTTTTTTGTGATTAGAAAGACATAAGTATAAGATATGATAAAACGGTTTGCTCTACGGGCGCATTCTAGGCCTGCTACTGTAAGTAAATATCGGTAACATATGTTACCGTATCGATACACGATGCCACTTACGTCCGACACTCGATTTCGATAACAAGGTTTCCTTTAACGTTACTTGTAGTTTGTTGTTAGTAAATTTTATTCACTGCACTTCTATATCTATTAACTGTAGCCATTTACGATGTTTATCCTGACACTGAATACATTTATTATTTCATTTTATGTATATAAAAAACTAATAAAAATCTTATGAAATACGCATTTTTTGAGTAATAAAATATCTATACAAATAAATAAATTGGAGTGTGTTGGTAATATTTAAATACCTAAGTGCTTTTTACTAAATGCTTATGTATGTTTACAAGGTACATATATCAAGAGAGTATTTTTAAGCAACGTTGTGTTTTAGACAAACTGCTAAAATTATAAGACCAAGTTGCCCCACCCGGGAAATAAACCCAGGACGTCGTTCGTCGAAGACGAACAAAGGCGATAAGATTTGGTAATCAAAGTTCATTGTGTAGAAAGTGAGTACAGGACGCTAAAATAAAATATTTTGGAAACTCCCGCCAAACACACAATTAACTCTTAGCGTAGGTTACGCAATATATATAATGTTTTGGGCGGGAGTTTCCAATATATTTTATATAGGGTTTTCCACAAAGTAATGCTTGGTTCTATCAATCATAGAAATTTTGTATTTATAAGTAGTTTATGTAGTAGACTCTTGGCTACCGCGAAATTTCTAGTTTTTAAAAATAAGTGTTTTTTCTCCCAAAATCCAATATAGATCACGAAATCTAAAAAGCTTAAGAAATTTTTGGAGTGTTACAATATTAATAAATAAGTAATAAATATCTCTGAACAAATTCCAAAATTATTTGTCCTAACTCCAACAAATTATTTTCTTCTTTTTATGCGATAAGACAGCGTACAATCGCGGCGTGTAGACACCACAGATGTTGTGGGTACGTCACTGTCTTGCGACCGGGGTGTTAGGCCTGATGTGCAAGTCTATCGGCTACTCTACCCTCCAAATCGGAACACGACAATATCATTATGGCAGCAAGAGTAGGTGAATCGACCAGGCGAGTTGTTGCACTGTACTCTTATAGGTCAACCAATACATACAAATACCTACTTATAATATATAAAGTTAACCACAAATGAGGCAGTCAATACTGCATTTAACTAGAATCTACACCATTATTAGAAAAGTTTGTTAGAGTTTTGTAAATTTGTTTCATTATTTTTGAAATTTAAGCTTTCGCTAAGAACGAAATAAGCCCAGATATAAGCTTTGACGCTCATGTGTCTGTATAGCCAATATTTACGATGGCATTAGAATAAGGCACAAGCGTATTTGCCAATAGATTTCCAGCCTCGCACTGTTTACTCTCAGTTTATTTCTGTCGTCTTTCACTTGTGTGGCCGGCGTACGTGGGTTTTTTTATCTGTTTATGAACTATCTCCGGTAAATAATGACTGTTTAGAAATATTTCAGTTATGAAAGGCTTGATAAAAAACCGACCAGTGCGAGTCACTCGCGCACGAAGTTCCGTACCGTTATCTGTTAAAACGGCAAAGACAATTTTATTCTGTTTTAGTATTTGTTGTTATAGCGACAACAGAAAAACATACCACCATCACCGATGATCACCGTGATATTGACTAGGTGGTAGAGTCTTGCAACGATTCGCCCGGATTGATACCACCGCCTTATCTATTCCTGCCACAATAGCCTCAGTGCTCGGCATTGTCGTGTTCTGATTTGGAGGGTAGGGTAGCGGTAAACTTAACTTACTCACGCAAGAGGCTTACCATTCCAACCTCAGGTTGGCAACACACCATTTCCACCTTTGGTGTGTATAGGCGAAGTCCGTCTGCTTGTTTACATCCCAATATCATAAAAAAAGATAATCTGAGAAAATTATTTCTCAATAATGGTAGAGTCCCGACATAAAGATAGTTGTCGCTAATAATTTAGGTAACTACGAAACATATTTTTGTTAATATATTTATCCCGACGACGCCCATATGTCCGAGGCACATAGGCACCCACGATTAGTTGATGATATTAGTTCCAATCATACACAAATCCTTTTGTGCCCGTTTGGAACTAATAACACAAACTTGTTCTTCATGAATAAGTACTTCAAGTGTGTACTTTAACAAAAAAAAAATTATACAAAATTCCTCACGATGTTTTCATTCAGCCTAAGAGCACTCAGAAAACGTACCTACTTAATTTAGAAAAATTTATTGGTACATGATGGGATTCGAACCTGGACTACCGAAATGGAAATCCAAAACGCGTACCACTTGGCGTAGTACAAAAATGTAAAATAACATTATAAAACACCAAAATGAAAATTATCCTATTTTAGAATGCATTGAATATACTCGTAACATTAAGCTAAGCACTCACTGTCGTCTGTTAGCTTGCGGTCGCGTCGTTGCCGAGGAGGCGCGTACAGCGAAGACTGATCCACCCCTGATCCACCTGACGTGAGTGAAGAATGACCACTGTCTCGAAATTCTCCTGTTTCTGCCCATACTGAAACCAAATAATAAAATAAAATAAATTAACAAATATTGTATAGTAATATATGCACCCACGAATAGCTAACGAAATTAGCTCCCATGATGTAAACTCCGGGTCCGTACGATTCAAACCTAAACTACTAAAATAGAGCTTCAAAACACAAGCTTAGGGGAAGCCTATTAGTTTACAAAGTATTAATGAACTAGCATACTTTTGTTACATGCTCGCTAAATGTTGTAATTACGATTATATTGTTACTCCTACGCCGTGGTTTCGCCTATGGAGCATATTTTTTTCTATAAAATGAATGTAGAAGTATTTCATTAACCCTAAACAAATAACAGAACAGATTGTTTGACGAGCATTCAAAAATATAAGTTTATAATCTTAGAAAGGAAATTAAATACATATTACTTTTACATACCGACTTCCTCTTGTACACAAAGGATTCCGTATACCCGACGCGTTTGTTGTATGGGAGCATACTTTGTAATATATTTATTTTATTTTGTTTTTAGTATTGTTATGTAATAGCGGCAACAGTTATACGTTATTTGTGAAAATTTTCACTTTCTAACTATTACAGTTTATGAGATACAGCCTGGTGGCAAACTGATATATAGACGGATATCGAATTAATAGGGTTCAGTATTTTCCCCTTTGGGTACAAAACCCTAGAAAAAGATAAACATGTGTTGGGATTTAAACACAGACGGTATAAATGTCTTCATAAATAGTATCAAAATTGCTTATTATGTATAAGTTTTATTAGAACACCCTGACAGAGCGACACATTAGTCGTACGACAGTGACGCCCCGCTGTTAGTCGCTTAATTAAGTGCCCCTTAACACTTGTTAACAAATTAGTCGCTTGAGACACCGTCGTGTAGCGCTGCCCTAATTTATTGAGAAAGTCATTATGTATAGTCATAATGACTTTATGTGTTTTGAAAAAACATTAACCATAATTTATCGTAAACATCTTGATTTTTAGTGACGTATTTTCTAATTTAAAATCAAAAGTTGATTATCTATACAAATAAATAAAATTGCAGTGACTGTATGTAATATAAAATGTAATAAAACATGTTTTTTACTCAATACATATGTATGTCTACATAAACCATAATAATATTTTTTATAATTTTTGTCCGTCTGTCTGTCTGTGTGTTTGTATCCGCTTATCTAACTACTGTAGTAAGGGACAGCTTAGGCTACTTTTATTTTGCAATTTTATTTTAGAAATAAAAAAAAAACATTAAAAAAACGCAGACAAAGTCGCAAGCTCAGCTAATATATATATGTAAAAGAAAGTTGTGTTAGTAGGGTTTATAGGGTTTATAACTTAAGAACGGCTGAACTGATGCTAAATACCAGGAGACGGACATAGGATACATTTCATCCCATTCCGTCCTTATGAAATTTTGTGTCCATATCGGGTAGTTCTGAGAATTGGTCAACATCTAATTTATAAAACCTTTTATTAACCTTGCATTGTATGTATGTAAGTATGTATGTAACCTTCACCCGATTAAGCTGAAATTTTGAATACATGTTTAGTTTGTATGACAATGCACATGACATCATTCTAAATCCAATATGGTGGATCAATCAAGATGGCGAAATAGTTGTTGTTAAAGCAATTCTGTAATATGGGTATCAAATGAAAGTGCTTGTTGAGAGCAATTAGAAAAATAATAAAAGCTTTTTCTAAAAAGCTTTTTTGCCTTTTAACTTATTTATATCTCCAAATGCGTAACGAATATAGTGTAAATTATCTGCATATCCGAATATCTTGAAATAATTTAACAATAAACACTATAATACTTTAGGATGACTAGTTTTCAATTAAAACTTTAATACATAAGTAATGAAATCATAAAGATAATTTTGCAGACTAAGATGAGATATTCTTATTACAGACAATTACGTTCAGCTTACACATGGTACATTCGCGATTAAAATAACTATTTAAACTATTTTTTTATATTTTTTATGGGATAAGACAGCGAACAGGTACACGGGTCTCCTAATAGCTTATATAGATAGATCCTACCCTCCAGACCGAAACACGAAAACGTTATTATGGCGGCAGAAGTAGGAGGGGCGAGTTGCTGCACAGCACTCTACCACCAGTAACATTCGCTGGGTGAACTGTCTTTGTATATTTATTTTTAACTAAATTTCTTGTCTTAGTATAAACTATTGGTCCTCTAACAAAAACAAATAAATATTTGTTACAAATACAATTTCAGGCAACGTATATTTTCCATAAACACTGATTAATCTAATAAGAATAACCGGGAATCGAAACCAGGACCTCGAGCATCAAAGAGCTTCTTTACTCAAACAGAGAAGCGATATAATTAAATACACCATATTCTTATTTTTTTAAATAGAAAAAAAAATTAAATATATTTTTATACATTACATTTAATAAATATAAAATTATAATCAATTTTACAATTGTAACAATGCGATAATAAATCTCTTTCCACAAAATGAAGTACATTCGAGTATATCAATATAAGCTTCTAGTGTTGGCTGTAAAAACCAAAACTAATGCGACTTAAGCCGCCTTAAGAAGGCTATTTATATGAATAAATGGATTACCGTATTTACGGTACAGAATAAAATATATAAAATGGTTCGTTTTTGCATTAAATTTCGCACACTCGGTTGACTAAAAAAAACGGTCACTTCAAAAACTGATTTCTTTTTTCTTATGGATTTTTAAATGTACATTCGCGTAGATTATAGAGCGAAAAAGCGTTGTCATATATTTGTTTAGAAATTCAAAAAATAATTTTGTATTCTTTTTGTTAATTTGGACTGTATTTACATATATTTCATTTCAAAAACGGACTTTTTGTATTCAACCCGTAAATATATGTATTTGTTCATAATATGTATGTTTGTCAAATTGGTCATTTAATCAACAGTTTCTTTACATGTATTACAAAGACTTAGAGTTACTTTTAAGACTAAATGAAACGTCTTTAAGAAATTATTTAAATCCATTTAACCATAATCGTTAATGTTTTAGTGTTACTTACCCAAAGGATAAAAATGGACAGAAAAAAACACTAAGACTCTGCTCTCTGTCTGTCTGTCCACCTGTCCGTCCGTCTGCCTGTCACCAGGCTCTATCTACATAAACTTGATAGCTAGATAGTTGTAATTTTAACAGTTGATCTATTTATGTTGCCACTATAACGAGAACTAATAAAAACAGAATATAATAAATGTGTAAAGTATACATACATACAAGAGACATGATTTTTTTGCTGTGTGTGTAACGGTACGGCTGTCGCTTGTCTGTCCTGGGTTCAATTCCCAGGTCGAGCAACTTTTCTTAAATGTTTTTCAGGTTTTTCTGAGTAAGCATTACATTGCCCGGGATCGGAATGTGCCCGAAGTGGCGATAGGCTTGCCACCTATTACATTAGGGCCCTAGTACCTTGGCTAATCGTGGGTGTTGTAGTATATCTACTGGACTTACGAGTAGTGGATATACTAGTACACCTCTGCCTAACCCTTGGAGGATAATAGGTGTGAAGGTTTATATAACGATATCGAACCCTCTGTGCGCGAATTCAACAAGGACTTTACCAGTATTTTTTAACATTAAATTTCTAAGATAAAACTCAAATTTTGAACGTTCGTTTCGAGTGTCACTTGTCCGCCACAGTCAAGGATCTTAACAGCCCCAATAAAACAATGAAGCGCTTATCACCGTTATCAAAGCAGCAAACATGGAATGTATTTGTACGAGTTGTCGTTTGCACTGTACGTTTGTGTGTCCCGACGTTTGTTCTAGTTGTGACTAGATAACGATGACGCTTAGGCAATAATTACGACTATCCAATATATTTTTTTATTACGTACTGCTCCAATTTTATCTAATTTGATTTAAATTTCGAATTAGTGTAATTCGAATTAAATTTCGAATTTATTTAATTCGAATTTATTTCAATTGAATTTTAATTTGATTCGAATTTAATTTCTAATTCAATTTTTTTTTAAATCCAAGGCAATGTTATGTTTTTCAGATAATATAAAATAGCTCATAGTTATAGTCAAAGTCAGACACCGACTGCGCTCGACGACGGATGAGGTATTTACACAAATATCAGATGTATAGAATAACATAAATATAAACAAAATCAGGCAACTACGACTTGAATTAGCGCGCGAAATGTCCCGTATTATTATCTGTAAAAGCGGCAGGAAAATCACATCTTATATAAGGAGCTTCCTTTATAAATTTATATATATTTGTGATTCTAGTATTTGTTGTAATATAGAAACCAACAATAGAAATACCTCATCTGTGAAAATTTCAACTTCATACAATCATACAGACGGACAGCGTTTGAAAGTTGTCTGTATTATTAAAATAATTCACGCGGGCGAAGCCGCGGGCGGACAGCTAGTATTATATAAAATAATTATCATCAAGACCAAATCCTTAAAAGGGCAGGGAAATCATGTGATGTGGGACCAAATATCTCCAGCTAATCGTAAGTGAATATGTACCTCTGCTTACTCCTTCGGGGATACGGGCGTGACGATGTTATTATTTACTAGCTGCGCCCGCGACTTCGCCCGCGTTTTTATTTAATTAATTTATTTTATATATAATTTACAAAAACTAAATTCTAAAATAAAAGTAGCCTAAGTAGTTCCTTATTAGATCAGCTGACTGCCAGTGAAAGTTCCGTCAAAATCAGATCAGCGGGTACAAATATACAGACAAATATTCTAAATAGTGATATTTTGGTATATGTACCTTACCTACCTATACATATTATGCTTTTTGTAAAAAGCGGTTATTTTAATATTACATACAGACACTCCAATTTTATTTATTTGTATAGATTGTTATATTAATCTTATCCAAATAAAAAAAATATTGATCACAGGCACTTAGACCGCCCTGTTGGCTAGCGTACATTAACCATAAGGCTCAGGTTCAATTCCCGACGAGTACAGGCATTTGTGTGATGAACATAGATGTTTGTATTTCCGAGTCTGGGTGTTTATTAGGTAAATTTATTCTTGTAAGTATATAAGTTCATTAGCTAGCATAAATAACTAAAATTTGACCCCAACTTGTTTTGTATTTGAAGAATAGGAATAGTTTAGCAATATATCACCAAAATTACGTGGAAACGAAGATGGGAACTTCAAGTGTTTTTTTTTTCTATAGATTCGTAGAAACCAGTCCAGCTGGTACGATATGTAACCCATCAGATTCCCCATGCATTGGTGGATTCGCTCGTCTCACTACCATGATCAGGGAAGCCTTAGTAAGAGAACCAGAAACCTTAGTCTTGAATGGTGGCGACAGCTTCCAAGGTACCATCTGGTATAATTTACTTCGATGGAACGTTACTCAGGACTTCATGAACATGGTCCATCATGATGCTCATGTAAGTTTTATCAAAATCTTAAGTGTATATATATTACTAACGACCCGCCCCGGCTTCACACGGGTATACTATCCATGTTATATACCTACATAAAAAACTTCCCCTTGAATCACTTCATCTATTAAATAAAACCGCATCAAAATCAGTTGCTTAGTTTCAAAGATACATAGGGACAGACAGAGAAAGTGACTTTGTTTTATAATATGTAGTGATTTGAAATCTTTAACTTTGCAAGTTCTCATCTGGGTTTCAATTCATTTCTGAGGTCATAATGTACTTGATGCTGTTATGTAACAGTTAAAGTTTCCGATAACTAACTCAAGAGCCTTAAAACCTTAGCCTCGAGTTGGAAACATAACCTTATCATTTTTAGTGCCGATAAACGTTATTATATTCCGTATCATATAGAAATTAAGTTCCTCCTCGCCCGATCGGGAGTTGGCGTACTCGCCTAACGCCACCGACCAACCGCGTGGCTTTGGTTCGATTCCCATCGGGGTCAGGCACTTGTGTGATGAACGTAGTATTATTATACGTACGTATTTCCAAGTCTGGGTGCTTATAAAATTTATTCTGGTATCTATTTAAGTATTTCTATGTATATTCCAAGGGCGTGCACTCTTAGAGGCATATAAGCACTACTTACGCTTTGAGACATTATGTGCTCTGATATATCTAATTAAACTCCGTCATTTGACAATCATGATCACATAATCCATGAAAAACTGGAAAAACATTATAGACGAAGCTACTAATCTATAAAAGAAAAATGTTTTGTAACCGAATACTCCACCGCATCCCGAGTGTCATAATCTTGTGCACGCCGCTTGTATATTCTATGTATAAGCAAATTATATGCTTGCGTTATGTTGACAACGATATTATTGTCTAACACCCATAATACAAGCATATAATTTGCTTTGGGGTTAGATCAATTTGTGTAATTTGTCCAGGGATATTTATATTCATTTACTTATCTCATTTGGTTCCTACACACAGTATTTAACTTATTGTACTGTATTTAATTCAACATTATCAAAATAAATTATATCAGGCTATATTTGAATGCATTTTGTCCAATATTTTAAATCAAATTAGTGAAATAAATTTCTGACAGCAGCAGTTCAATAAATTTGAGTTGCAATTTTTCATGGTAACGATTTTTATTGCAGGTACTAGGAAACCATGAGTTTGACAACGGTATTGAAGGAGTAGTCCCGTACTTAGAATATTTAGAATCTCCTGTTGTCACTGCAAATATTATAGATGATGATGAACCTACCATTCAAGGATTATACAAACCTAGTATCGTTGTTGAGAAAAATGGACGTAAGATTGGTATTATTGGAGTTATTATCGCGTCTACACATGTAAGTATGGCTAAAAAAATTACTATTAATATAAGCATTGTAATACTAAGTAAAATGTTATAAAATGAATACATTCAATTGAGCCTCTATGACCTATAAATTGACCATGCGCATCGGATTTTTATATCGGTAGTACAGGTTTAATCCCTGAAAATGAGTTTTTCTAACTTAAGTACATTTTCTGAGAGTTCTTACGATAAAGAAAAGCATATTGAGGAAACCCGGTATTTGTGCCCGGTATGGCGATGGACTGGTCACCTGCTTCATCATCATCATCATCTTAGCGATTAGTCCCGGTTATTCCCCACGCCTAAGCGAGGGAACTCAGGATCCGCTTTCCTACTTTTTCTTCCTCCACTTCGTATGGTCTAACGCATCCCCAATAGTGAGTTCATCACTATTACTGCTACATCACGGGACCTAATATTGTCGGCTAATCATGGGTGATTATATACCTCTGTCTACCCTTTCAGGGTCATGGGCGTGATGATAATTATGTTTTTTTTCTATTAACCTTCTGAGTACATCTGTACTTTACATAGTATGTAAGAAACAAAAAAATGTTGTGTCCGTATTGGTTTTTGAACTAGTAAAATATTCTACTTGCAACATCTACCGGCCTATGGGGATAATATTCTATAGTTCCAATTTCAAAAATCATTCCATTTGTTTTTCAAAAATAGCAATAGAAAGCAGGCATGCGAGCGTGCGCTCGCACAAACGTAAGTTAATCTATACTCATCTTATTATTTTACATTGAAATATTTAATTATTCATGTCACTTTACTATGTTTTAGTTCAATCTCAAAGTATAGTTAACTATTTTTTATTCAAAGCTGTTAATTACAAATAAATGTTGGGTTTCTTTGCTATGTACTTCATGAAGTACAACAAAATTAATTTAATTTTTTTTGTATCTGTGTCCCCTTGTATTTTATGTAGTACATAGTACACTTTTCTTTGGATTTTAACATTGAGGGAGGCTAATATCATTGAGGTCCTAATAGAATTCAAGTTTGATTATTCTGGAAACGATTTTAAAGAAGGTACGGAGTTTTTTCAACCACAATTAAATCCAAGAGTCAGTGACAATCGCAGTATCGCTTGCTCGTGCAATTGTACCAAGAAAATGGACCATTCGTGTTATATCACGTTTATTTCACCCGTGTATTGTCAACGCTTTGCTGCAGTATAAAATGGTAAAAACAAAGAAAGGTACTTTAAATAAAAATATTGTGCAAATGAGTGAATACAAGCTGAATTTGGGCTTTAAACTTTGTCTCTTTTAATTACCTAAATTATTTTAATGTTATTCTTGTGACTTGTATATTTTTTTTTTGTTATTTCACAAAGAAAGTTTAGTTTTTTGTAATACAATTAAAAAAGAAGTATTTTTTAGTTAATTTTAAAGTATTTGTAATAAATAATAATGAAAACAGAACTTAACTTCTTTTAATGTATTCTAAAATAATGTATTTGCAAGAGATCAAACCAGAACGGATGTAAAAGTTATGGCTGACGATGTGGTGCTGGAACAAGTGAATGAAATTTTATATCTTGGTAGAGCTTTTAGCAATGGTGGACGGTAAACCGCAGACGTAGTAAAAAGAGTGATATTGCTGGAAATAGAGTGAATGGAACATTCAAAGCGAAACGCCAACCTATAGATTTCGACTCACCCAACGTTATTTTATGTAATAGAGTTAGGTATGTCAGAAGCAGCATGAAAATAGGATAAATGCGGTCAAAATGCGTGCGCTCTACAATATTTCTGGAGTAATGCTCTCCGACCGCATTTGTAATAGTGAGATCAGAGAAAAAGTGGGATTGAAATAAAATGTCTATGTAAAAATGAGAAAGGGCATGGTCCGATGTTTCAGTCATGTGGAAAGAATGAAAGACGAAAGATTGACAAAGCAGATATACAATGCGAATGTGAATGGATGTAGATATCCGGAAAGACCTAGGTTGACATTCGCAAACAAATAGCTAGGATATTATCCGAGGGTGGTGTCAGGGAAGTGATGAATGTGGAGAAAGCTAGCCGTAGGGATCGTGCCGTATGGTACTCGATACTATCTGCCTACACCGCAAGGGACCTGCCGTGAAGATATGTTGTTATAAAATATCCTTTAATCCCCACAAACTAACCAAACATATTTTATGTACTTTACAAAGGACAATTCGAGTACATTCCACCTTTCTTTGTAAAGAACGTAGTGAAAATCTAGATTTTTCAGCACAGGATTTTTTTTCCTATAATAAATCTTCTTTAAATAATGTTATATGAAAATTTGAATTAAAATCTCGAAAAAAAGTGACTCTGGAACTCAGGAGGTTATAATTAAATATTCAGTACTAAAGCAGATTTGAGAAGACTGTGTAAATGATCTTGATTCGTATCATCTTATGAGATATTTAGGCGGTTGATGTCTATGATTTCGAATGCGTATTGATCGTCAAAGTCTGGGGAAAGAAAACATAAATTTAATTGCCTTGTTTGTCTAAGGTTTATCGTTGATAACTTGTTTTTTAGAAATGAACCAATGTCATAAGATCTAGATCTATCTAGATCAATTTTTTACCCCCCAAAACTCGTAGGTACGAAATTTCATCAAAACACCAGCACTTTTCGAGATCACCGGTATAAATAAATAAACATCTTATAAATAATGCATAAGAATTAAAAGTATTAGATATGTAGTGATTCTTAATGCTGATCTAGACCACTTAAGTGACAACTGCTTTTCTAATATAGCAGCTGATATGAGGATAGCGTTGGTTCAATTGTCATTAGTACCATTACTAATGCTGGTTGCCACTATTTTACATTTTCGTAATCTTATCTTACCTATTCTAGTTGTTAAAATATTACAGCTCTCACTATTATTATATTTCAATATGAAAAATAGAGTATCAGATAAACTTATTCACATAAGGTGATTATTATGTCCAATATAATCCAGAGTTTTTCTTGAAATTTTGTATTTAGAGGGTAGAGAGAGGAGAGAGGGGAGCGATAAATCGATTTAGGTAGATTTTATTTTCAGAAAATTTCGTTTTATAGCTTACTAGTTATGGATTACTAGAGTTTTGTTGCTAAGATATTTTTATTAATAACAGAGGTTGTCTATATAAGGTAGCCCTATCTCTTATCGTTGATAGGTTATTGAAAACGATCATTAATCAAGCTTTCATTGAATAAAAACCTCCTACAATGTCATTAGAATACGAAGCTTAATTTCGCCACCATTAAAACCCGGGTTCAAATCTCGGTCCGATTGATCAGCAAGTAATTTTCATAGTTATAAGTAAATATTATTCCAAAAAATTGATGTGCTAAACAACAGAACTCATACTATTATCGTATTTCGATATGAAAAATAGAGAATCAGATAAAATTACTCACGTAAGAGGTTTAATATATTTTATAAGCATTATGTATTTCTTCCCAATATTACAATAAAAGATTATTCCAGAATATATCTTAAGAATGATTTTTATTATGTTTGTGTTTTTGTGTATATTGAGAGTACCTAAAATTTGTTAATTATGGTGTCATTTTTGGAATTCCGTGCCCAAAAGGTAAAAACTGGAACCCTATTACTAAACTGAGACTCCGCTGTCCGTCTGATTGTCTTTCTGTCACCAGGCTGTATCTCATGAACCTTGATAGCTAGACAGTTGAAATTTTGATAGCTAGAGAGATGATGTATTTTTGTTACAGCTATAACAGTACTAAAATTACAATAAATAAAGGTGCTCCCATACAAAATACGTGAATATTTTTTTATTATGTTTGTGGTTTTTAAAAAAAAGTTGTACAAAATTTGTTTTTTTTACAGGAATTAGCGTCAACTGGCCGATTGATATTTACTGATGAAGTAGAGGCTGTGAAACGAGAAGCAGAATTGTTACATGACCAAGGAATTGACATCATTGTCGTCTTGTCGCACTGTGGTCTTGATATAGACAGGTAAATAATAAAAATCCGTCAAGTGCGAGGCGGGCTCGCACACGAAGGGTCCCGTATCATCAGGAAAACGAAAAAAATCACGTTTGTTGTATGAGAGCTTTTTTAATCTATTTTTTGTATTTTTTGCTATAGCGTCAACAGAAATACATCATCTGTCAAAATTTCAATTGTCTAGGTATCTTGGTTCATGAGATACAGCCTGGTGACGATAGACATACAGACGGACAGCGGAGTCTTACTAATAGGGTTCCGCTTTTTACTTTATGAGTACGGAACCCTAAAAAGGCTTAATATTTAAAAAAAAAAGAATAGTCACGTCGTTGAGGTAGGCAGAGGTACTAATGTAGCCATGGTTAGCCATTGACATTAGGCCCTATGTGACAAGTGTTAAATCTGTCACCATATGGTACAAATACAATTTCTGGCAGCGTTGCTTTTTATGAAAAAACTCATAGAACTCGACATGTCCTACTCGGAAACCCAACACGGGACCTAGTGCGTCAATGTCGCAGAATGACTGTTGTAAAATAATCCTTACAAATATTATAAATGCGAAAGTAACTCTGTCTGTCTGTCTCTCTATTACGCTTTCACGCCTAAGCCACTGTACCGATTTTAATGCAATTCAGTATGAAGATAGAACTAAACTTAGGTAAGGACATAGGCCACTTTTAACCGACTACATAAAAGAGGGTATTTTTTTACGCAATAAGTAAGATGGGTACATTTCTGCCCTTTGAAAGTTATCTATGGTATTAAAATAATAAATGCGGGTAAAGCCGCGAGCGGAAAGCTAGTCTATAAATAATGTACCATAACTTTTGTTTTGGAAAGTATGTATATAATTTTTTCATAGTTAATGACTTTGGTGAATATTAAGAAAGAAATTCGTCAAAATTAGTGACGTTTTTAGAGGTTCGTCCCCAAAGGGTTTCAACCTTAATAATAATTAAAAAACAATATAGGTTGTAATATTGTTAAACTTTATTGTTATAGTTGATAGTTGCCCGACCACAGGGTAGCAATGTACCTACAACAACTATGGTGTCTATGGGCCTCCGTTGTCTCTTACCACCAGGAGACCCGTGTGCCTATTCACCGTCTTATACCATAAAAAAGTCATGATTCGAAGATTTACCGACCTAAACTATTTTATGTATCAGAATTTATTATATTGCATACTTATTTACACAAAGGCGAACTTATTTCTACTCTAAAGCTAGTATCTTCGACTAAACATTATATTCTATTATTTTTATTAAATTTGTTTATTTACACAATTTACAGAGAAATTGCTCTTAACGCTGGACCCTATATAGACATTATAGTAGGAGGTCACAGCCATACCTTGCTTAGTAACACAGATCCACCAGAAGGATCTCCATTCACACCAGCTGGTCCTTATCCTGTAGTGGTAGAGCAACCCACTAGATCAGTAAGTCTGAAAAATCATTAGTACTTTCGCATTAAGAATGATACTTATAAGTTACTAGCGGACGCCCGCGGCTTCGCCCGCGTGGATATCGGTTACCGTTGCAAAAAGCCTGCTCTAGAAAGACATGGTCAGCTAAATAATTCGCAGGTCAATTCACAGAAACCGATACTAACATTGACGACGCAGTCATTAT
>DVZL01002174.1:0-15914 GCA_018236625.1 Lasaia peninsularis
TGTAGAATAGGCCACCTGCCTTCCACCCAGGCAGCTCGTAAGAGGCGAGCACAGGGTCTATTGTCACCAACACCGTGTTGTTGACTAGGTGATAGAGTCTTGCAACGACTCGCCCGGATTAGTAACACCGCCTTACCTATTTCAGCTACATTAGCGTAGTGCTTGCCATTGTAGTGTTCTGGTTTGGAGGATAGGGGAGCCGGTAAATTTACTCACGCAACAGGCATACCATCCCTAACTATACTTAACGGCTCGGGTTGGGAGGTCTTATATTAGACTAAGGAGGTTGAACCTCGATGGCCTAGCGGTAAGCACCTTGAGCTTCCATTCAATGAGTCCAAGCTCGAACTTCGCCAAGTACAAACGAGTTTTTCTAACTTTCGTAAATTTTCTGAGTACGGCGAAGGAAAATATCGTGAGGAAACCCGAATCCATTGAATTCAACCAACTCTAAGTTGCAGGTTGCAGTGGTCAGATGGCAGTAGCTTTGAGTAAAAACTGGTGTCAAATCCCCTACCTTAGGTAGCCGACCCCGATTTCATCTGATAATACGAGATAAAGCTAAGACGAAGAGATTGAATAACACATACCATGAACACATCATTTAGACTGTTGAGAAGATCCAAGAATCGCACCATCGCACGTCGCACTGCTGGGAATGTGCCAACGTGTCCTTCATTGGCATAAATACCGAATGGAGCTCTGGTACCGAGGTAGTGCCTTTCGAAGTTAGTAACAATGAAACGGAACCATGCCTCTTCATCAGTTACATCAGGGCTGCAATAAAATTTTATATGAATACACAAATCGCAAGAACCTTCGTTCCAAACATCACTAGTGACAATTCAGTACTTAACAAAGTACGGTCTAATTCTCCTGATGATGCTTCGGTTGCGAAGCGAAACATATATTGAGTGCATAGTGTTGTGGATATTGTTGGTGTTCCTAAGCAATGTAGTGGTAGTGTTTAGGTTGATCGGGTATTATTTGGGTCTTCAGGTAAGCACCTTTTTGCACTACGTATAGTCTTTTCTGTTTAGGCGCGTATTTTTACGGAATTCTTTTTTTATTCTTATATTACTACTGATTACAAAATGTTTGACCGAGGCATTTCCCCGTCAAATCCTGATTCTATTCGGCCAGCCGACCTGCTAATCTACTTGCGCCCAAAAAATAAAGCTATCTTGCCTAAATCTGCTGTTGTAGTGGTACAGATGAGGATATCGTATCACGGTTTGATCAGTAGGGAACACCACGAAGATACACTATATCTAAAGTAACGGCAGATATAATAAGCAGAAAAGGAAAAAGTTGGTTTCCTAAAGTTGTAATTCTTGATGGTAACTCCATGCTTACTATAATGAATCTCAAGACACATCCTTGCTTTGGGCTCCCATCATCAGACCAACTCAATGGTGTACCATAATTCAGAAGTATTGCAACTGATAGGTCTCACAAGTATCAAAAGTACCTGTATCGCAGCTAATAGCTAATGACCATGAAAACCTGTTTCCATAAAATGCAGCTTAAAATAAAAAATGAAGATGCATTTCATTTTAAGCAAAAAAATGGTCCACACACAGACATGTCAAACTTATAACACCCCTCTTTTTCTATGAAGGTTTAAAAAGAACTTACGCATTAAAACAACCGTTCATAGTAGAGCAGGGCAGATTGTTCAAGTCAAACCATGCGATCATAGGCAGCACCCAAGGTCCAGGGATTGAGGCAGTAGGACATGGACCGTTGACACAATCCTGAATAGACTCATAGTCAAGGGTGTACGGCCATATACCAGGGTTGGTATGACTGATGGTAGTCCAGGAAGAATCATACAGTAGATTAGCAGACTTCAACATCTTGAATGTTTCGTTGCCAGCGAGTTGTAGGAACGGACTGCGGATTCCTGAAACAGAAAGTAATAAATATATAAAAAAATGCAAAAAACGCCAAAAATCGCGTGTATTGTACGGGTGACCCCTTTAAATATTAATTTTCCTTTGCTTTTAGTATTTTTTACTATTGCGGCAACAGAAATACCTACACCATCTATGAAAATATCTACTTCCTAGCTATCACGGTTCATGAGTTACACCCTAGCGACAGACAGACAATCTTTTAATACGGAACGCTAAAAAATTAATCTCTAATTCCCTTTATCATCCCACCACCCGTGAAGTTATGGAACCATTTCGCTAATTTTTATTTTGTTAATTGTCGTCCAAAGAAGGCCCTTATGGAAAGAAAAACTGAGAAAATTACAAATTGAATTTCAGGGAATTTCAATATTTTAATATTTTTTATGGCTAGCTATCAGGGATCTTGCCAGCGGTCTGGTGCCAGCGATGTCGTAGTAAAATGGTCCCGGTTTTTAACGTTTGGTTAAGGAACCCTAAAAAAGAAAAAAATAATAAAAGTTGTTAAACTTACCATAAATTTCAGATTGAGGAATGTTAGCAAAGTGTGCCATTTGTAGTCTTTGATCAGCGAACTCCTTCATTAGCGTTTCATAGGATGCTTCGCTCCAATAGCTTTGAGGGGTTTGCGCTGTGATAGACTTGAGACCGATCTCAAAGCCAGCATTGTATAGTTCGTTAACATGAGAATACACGGTATATCCATGGTTGACGTAGAAGGTTGCTCCAATGGGGCAATCATTCTTGTTTTTACGCCCAAGAAGTAGCTCACGGTATGTCAAAATGTTAATGGAGTTGACGGCATCATCCAAAGTTAAAACCACAAACTGTAATTAACAAACTTATCTTAACATAATACATTTGTCAAAAAAAAAAACAAAAAAAGCACATGTGTTTTTTCATTTCAAAGTAGTAGTCCCGGCGAACTTCTTAGTTAATGAATGAAAATTACACTTAAAACCAAAATCCTCCACATTTAATCAATATCAAAGCCAAAATAATAAATAATCGGTCCAGCCGTTTTCGGTTTTAGCGAGTAAAAGTTTTTGCCTTTCCAAAACTAACTCTCAATCTTTATGGTAGGTACAAGTAGGTACGTGATATGATAATCGAAAAAGAAAAAGGGGAAATGTCAAATTCATATGACGTTTTACGTCACTTATGACAAACAACATGAGTTAACCTAACCTCAAAAGAAGAACATTATTTAACCAACGAAATAAATTCATGGAAATGCCGTAAATATCGGAATAGTCTATTAAAACTATTCAGCATATTAAAAAACTGAAAATCAGGAAGACTGTCTTATCAATGTGCTAGTGACCCGCCCCGGCTTTGCATGGGTATATCATATAAGTACATCAAAACCTTCCCTTTGAATCACTTTATCTATTTAAGAAAACCGCATCAAAATCCGTTGCGTAGATTGAAAGATTGAAGCGTATATAGGGATATAGGGACACAGAAAGCAACTGATGTGACTGTGTAGTGATACTTTATTCAATGCACAAATGCATCACTGAAACGGAAAAGTAATTCGAGCATCGAGGTGTTAGACCTATACGCTAAATATCAACAAAAACTAAAAATCTTAAAATTATATTTTATTGAAACTTAATTTTTTTGTCTTTATTTCACTTATTCCTATCAGCAAACATGTGATTGAAATTATAATTAGTCCACCATCTTACAGCGACCGCCATATTGAAATTTCAATGACGTCACTGAGCTAACGTTAGAATTGCAATATTTGACCTACACGTACACTAAATAATTCAAAAAAATATCTCTTTGAACAAATTACACAATTTGATCAAACCCCCAAATATGTATATAGATACAATAATAAATTTAATAAGCACCCATACCCGCAAATACAGACATCTATGTTCATCACACAAATGCCTGCCCCCGATTCAAACCCGAGCGGGGTTGGTTGGTGAGGTTAGGCGTGCACGCTAAAGGTCAGTTTATTAAGGCAAATCAGATATGATCGTATATAAACATACTTGTGGTGTGTCTCTGGCTGCTAATCCGCCGGGGATCTCCACAGAAGAGCACCTACAATCTGGGAGCTTGCATACTTCTTCATCACATGGTTCCGCTAATTGGAGCTCCTCTTCTTCACCAAGGACTAGGCCCAACAAGACCAAAGGCGCCACGAGAGTAAGCCACTTCATATTGGCTAATCACAGATAATGAAGACAATTTGTGTTTTCAGTAATTTATATTATCATTATTATCTATGTATCGTCATAATCGCTTTATCTGGGCACTGATTTTTAGTATAGTTTCCGAAGGCCACGTCATTGTTATTTATTTTTCTGAAAATATCATTACTAAAATCATGACAGTGGTATCCTTTCCTATGTAAATACCATAATAAATAATTCCCGGGTAGTCGAACTTGTTGTTATTTTTTAATTTATCTGAATAGCATAACGTCGCTTGAGATTGGCTATTGTATGTACGTATGTACCTCTGCCTACTTCTGAGTGGCTGGTTTTGGACAGAACAAAATTGTAAAACAAAAACTGTGTTTTTACAATGACTATTCATCAACCTATAACTATCGACTGCTAAAAACATAAGCCTCTCCCAGAGCGCGCCACGTTGCTCAGTCCAACGCTTTCCTCATCCAGTGTTTACTGGCGATTCTGCGAATGTCGTCGGACGAGTGGGTCAGAGGTCATTCTACGCTACGCTTATCGAAACGCGGTCTCCACTATTTAGAACGAACCCTTGAGATGTTGAACCCAGGAGATATATCAAGTGGTACGCATTTGATATCAGTCTATTAATTAGGGACGTTCTCAAGTTGCAGGTAACAAACAGCTTGAGCGCGTCTTGGATGATGCCTAGGACTTGTCTGCTCCAGCGGCCATCGGAACAGCGGCAGATATGGCCACTCCACTGCCGCTTCAGCTATAATAGATAATAGTAGATTCCACAATATAATACATAAAAAATAGTTGGGTTTAGTTACTTTAACATTTATATTATTTGAAATCGATCGAGAATTAAAGATATCCTTAATAATTGATTGTAATGCTTGAAATCTTCGCCAACAAAATCATAGTTATAAGCTAGTTTACTCAAGTTCATCAGTCATTACAGCGTTTAGAAAATCTTAGATTCTGTAACATAACAAAATGTACCGAGTGCTCTGTAATGTCTGCATGATCTACGATCCAATAAGTTATAATTGTATTGCACACTGCAATTTTTTTCCTACATATGGCAACTCCTTTTCCCCGAGCTCGTCCGGGTCTTCTGTGTAGAATAGACCATCTGCCTTCCTACCAGGCAGCTCGTAATAGGCGAGCATACGTTAAAAACACTGGTGGTAAAGTGCTGTGCAGCAACTCGGCCGGGTAGGGATCCACGGCCTTACCAATTCCCGCCGCCAAAATTACCTTGTCATGTTCCGGCCCAGAGGGTAAAGTAGCCGGTACAACACAGGACAACGACGCTCCTACAACATCTATGGTGTTTATAGGCCACGATTGTCTCTTACCATCAGGGTCTGTGAGCTTGTTCGCTGCCTTATTCCCATAAAAAAAGGTTTTCAACATTTATTTCTTTTAACTGTTTACTTAGATGTGACTGCTAAAGTAAAATAAACATAAATATCGTTCATATCTACGAAACGATAAGCAGAGATTACTTATGCACCCTCGATTAGCCGACAATATTAGGTCCCAAATATAACAAGTAGCAAGTCCATTATTTTTTTTATTGGACAAATTTAATCTTGAGCACCGATATTTTTCAGATAAATCGAAAAAAACTCATAGAAAAGTGTCCCTATCTGAGAACTGAATCTGGGACCTCGTGCGTCAAAGTTGAAAACTAACTACAGACGCATCTGTTATCTAAACAATTCCCAAATAATTTTCTAAGACAATAAATAATATAATGTTCTTAGAAATATCTAACTGGAGAAAAATCTAGAATTCTGTGAATGTCTGTTCCTAAAACTGTAGCAGACGGTACTTAGTATAATATACACTAAACTTCGTATAATATTAAAATATCCGGACGTAATCTCCCAGCCATCGCCACAATTGTATGCATTCACCCTCTACTACGATTTCATCTCGGTCTTCTCGTAACTTATAGCCGTTCATTTCTGCTTTTGTTTAACTCTGGAATCCGAACCGATTGATAAACCAGCATTGGATGTAGACGAGTATGAAAATCTCGCACAGGTTTGATTTTGCCGACGTTGAGTTTGTACGCGATGGTACAATCGGTGTGGTTGCCGTGCGGTAATAAGAAGTCAATATTAGCGCTGGGCGGGCGGATTTGTAAGGGCTGCAATAATATGGGAGCGGCTTTATGTAGCGTCTACTGTAGATTGAAACTCAACTTTTTCTTATGGCATTTGGCAAAAATCTTTAATTTACATGGTAGATTGAAAAAGTATAATGACATTTATAAAATTTTTATTTTAATTATTTAATTTTTAGCGATAAATAAACTTTTAATGACTGGCAAGGTTGCTTACGTTGCCTGAAATTCGATTTATACCCAATATGATGACGGACCTGCCAACTGTCACATCATGGGACCTACATCATCGGCTAATAGTGGGTGCGTAAGTATGTACCTCAGGCACGCCTCTTCAGGAATATGAACGTAGAAAAAAAAATATATTTTTTAAATGATTATCTCCAATCATAGACCTTGAACCCATGGGTATTATGGTGGCAGGAATGGGTAAGGCGGTGGATCCCTACCCGGGCAATTTGCTGCACAGCACTCTACCACCAGTGAAATATATAATTATATCAAGTAATTGACACACTAACGAATTATTTAAGTGTCAACATCTGAAATCGGTTGTTTCACAGAAACGTATTATCATAGCTTTCAACATCTGATAACATTTGGGGAATTCTAATTTTTATCAATAGTAAAACTTGTTATTGGCAGTGATTTTGTTATTGTCATTTTATCATATTTTAATTTACTCCCATCAAAGTAGGTATCCTTTTCAAATAGTGAATCAGAAATTAATTAAAAACAAGAATTTTAAAAAAATCAAAAATGTGTTCTACTGCCCATTTTTGGTGGCCTTTGCCTATTTTTTTAATTTCTCAATGTATTCACTGAATTAATTCACTCTTCTACATTTTTATCATATGTAAAAATTTATTTTTTGAACCAACAGATAACATAAATTTTAATAAACCTCTAGGAAAAAAAAACAAATATGTTTTCATATTATAGGCATTTGTGTGATAAACTTATATGTCTGCAAACAAAACACACAAGCAAATAATTTGCTTGCTTTGAGGTAGATTAATTTGTGTAATTCATCCAGAGATATTTATTTTTATTACTTAAATTAATGCAAAAAAACTTGTAATATATTTGTAAAAACCGCTTCCACATTGTGGGGCACTGCTCGGGGCAGTCCGATAACAGGGTAGGTTTACATAGGGCCAATTAGACGCCGCCCGCGGGCGCCACCGGGACAACGTCATGTTTTCACATGGTAATTGTATCCAGCAAACGCCAAGTTTGTTGAAACATCAAACCCTGAGCAAAGTTACATAGACAAAATTTCATGTTTTAGATGTCTGTATTCAAATAATTAAGTTTTTTTTCTATGTCACTAGCTGTCCCGGCGAACTTTCGGTTCGGTTTCGGGATCAGCCAATTGGGTTCGGTTTTTCGAGTTTTGAGACTCATTTATTTTTATATACTAGCTGCTCAGCCCGGCTTCGCACTTCGCATAGTAATATTTTTTAGAATTTGCGTTTGTCTGTCTGTATGTTTGTACCTGCTAATCTCTGAAACGTCTGGACTGATTCTGACGAGACTTTCATTGGCAGACAGCTGATATAATGAGGAACGGCTTACGCTCCATTTATATTAGAATTTTATTTTAGAAATGTACACAATAAAATGTTACAGGAGCGTGCACTCCACAGAGGCACATGAGCACTGTTTACGCTTTGAGACAGGATGTGCTCTGATATATCTAATTAAACTCCAACATTTCACTAGCATGATCACATAACCTATGAAACTAAATAAAAAATTTAAAAATCTATATAAAGAAAAAAATGTATAACCAAGTACGTCGCCGCATATTCAGTGCCATAATTCTGTGCACGCCGTTGTAAATTAATTAAAAACGCGGACAAAGTCGCGGACACAGTAGTCGATATAACGACAGAACCGCTACCTACCGGGTAGGTACAATAATTTTTTATAATATATTGATTTAGTTTTTAAATCATCAAAAAACGTTTATTTCAACCCAAGCGGTCCAGCCGTTTAGAAGTTAGTTACGTGAAAAAAAAATATTTAAAAATAATATTGTCTCAGTTTAACAGTAAGATAACATATTTTGTTAGAAACGAGCTTGCCTTGTGTACTGTTTTGTTGTTTGTCTTCACTTTATACAATAAACTGTAAAATAAACTCCCACCAAAGTGATCTGGATATGTCAAACATATAAAAAAAGTTTCTTGATTAAAAGTAAAAAAGTACCTTGACGCCCCGATTATCCTCGAATAGGTAATCAAAAGAGTGCTAGTATATCCACGACTCGTGAGTCCAGGAGGTAGCCAAACTAGACTATACGGGGACGACCTTATCTATTGCCGTATTTTTTTTAATTTAGTTCTCTCTGGAACATTTTTAAATATTTAATTTGTTCTGTCTTCAGTATTTGTTATCAAAGATAATGTATTAGAAATAAGTAGAAATATATTATCTATGATCATTTCAAATTTTTAGCTATCTTGATTCAAGAGATGCGGCTTGGTGAAAGAGAGACAGACGGACAGCGGAATCTTAGTAATAGGGTTCCATTTCTATACTTTGGGCAAAGAACCCTGAAATTACATTCAGATAAAGAAAATCTATAATAAAACGCCTTCACGTCTATTATCTCCGAAGGGATAGCTAGGGGTGTGCTAGTATATCCACGACTCGTAAGTCCAGTAAAGGTATATACTAGAACACCCACGACTAGCCCATAATGTGATAGGAGGCATGTTTATCGCCACTTCGGTTATATTAAAATCCCGCGCTTACTCACAAAAATCTGTGAAAATATTCAAGAAAAGTTGCCCGACCTGGGAATTGAACCCGGGAACCTACACGGATAACGATCTTAACAGCCGTACCGTACACCACACATGTTTATGATAATAACTTTTATAGATAAAGAATCGACAAAAAATTACGTTGATAGTCGATAATAATTCTTCGAATAGGATTATCAATTCACAGAAAGCGTATTATTGATCACGTAGAGAAGATTGTTTTTGTAAGTAAGTTTACAAGACTTACCTACCTATGGTAAGGTTTCGCCCATTTTTAGTACTGAAACCAGTGACGTACCTACTGTGCCAGAGAAGGGCTCTATATCAAAATCAGATGGAGAAGACTATTCCCTTTTCTAAATTTTCTATCTTTACGGAAAATATTTCCGTTTTCCCAAGTATTCTATCTCTACACAACTTCTTTTCTTTTAGAAAGGTTTATTTCAGGGAAGCACAGAATAGCAAGAGTTTAAGTGACATCGTGGATAGAGTTTTACAAATTTACTAATTAAATTAAAAAAGGGGTCCAAACGCGTGCACCGACTTAATAGTTTAGATACTTGACATTTCAACCAAGTTGCATGGGTCGTGGTCACGAATAATATTTTTTGTATAATCTATACTAATAAATAAAATAACCGATTTTTACTAAATGTATGGGTATGTGTGTTTACAAGACAGGATATACCAAAACAACATTTTTTTATATTTTTTTTGTCTGGCTAGAAGTAGCCTAAGCCGTTCCTTGTTACATTATTTGTCTGCCAGGGAAAATCGGTCCTGCCGTTCCAGAGATTAGCGGGTACAAACAGACGGACAGACAAAAATTTTTAAAAATGTTTTGGTATTTGTACTTTGTAAATATAAATAATATGCACTTAGTAAAAAGCGGTTATTTTAATATTAGATACATACAGACACTCCAATTTTATTTATTTGTAATAGATGATGTCAGAGTCGGTTACCTAATGTGGTGATTTGACGGTGTCACTTTTTACGCAGAGCGATTGCGTCTGTAACTCATAATGTAAACTAGGCCCAATGCTAGATCATGTTTACCTACAAGCTTTCTATAATCAAAACTGCAAGACGAAAGACCAGCGCTTTAAAGAAATATGACGATTGTACCAACAAAGCGAATGTTTGCACGCAGGATTGTTAAAGTCCGGTGAAGTTGTAAGAACCACTCGGTTAGCAACAAGTTAGTCTATATCAAAAAAAAAAAAAAAACGCAGGATTGTGTATTATTTATTCAATGACATTTCACAGTCCCATGTCTACTGCAGTTGCTATCGTACTGTGTTTTATTGTAAACTTGTATTGTTTTAAATACAATTTATTATTATTCTTAATAATCCTGGAATTTAAATAATTGGATTGTCCCATTCGCGGATTATGGGACCGATATTTCGTTAAGCCTAACATTGAAGAGCCAATAAAGGATATTCATACGTTTTTAGATATGTGTACATACCGATTTTTTTGATAATTAATTTTTAGTACACTTTTAAAGCCGAGTAGTTGCCTTTTTTTAGCAGCAACAGGTTTATTATTAGCTAAAAAAACGGTTGATCTAGATTAAGCAAAGTGTTGAAATACTGTGGTATAATAGTTTCATTTTCATTTGATGAAGTTCCACCAAGGTCGGACGATTTAAAACAGACCTGGGCAAATGGCGGCCCGTGGTAGAATTTTGTCTGGTTGAAGCATTGTAGTTTGATAATTATCTGATATTATTGTTTAAAAATTTTATTTTCAATTTCTTTATTCAAATGACTTGATAAATAAATGTTTTGATTCAATAATGTTGGTTTTAAAATTCATGAATTGATATCCTTAACAAAAAAATACTTAAAATTAAAAAAAAACTGTTTAGCCCGAGGTCATATTTTCATCTGCACTGTTGCCCGACTATCAAAATATTTTCCCACCCCTCATATAAAGCATAGGTACATTCCAGTAAAGGCGCCTCATGCAGAAAGAAAGAGATATACCTACCTACACTCCTCGTGCCAATAGATGTCTTAAAATACTGAGTTTAGGTGTATAGTCTGTACAAATCCGCATTGCCTACATTCTTTTTATTGACTCCTTAGGTAGGTAGATATCAGTAACATTCTCTTAATTCGCATCTGTAGATCGTGGTATGGTGTTATTCATTAAGGAATAATAAGTCGTTTATGTGCCGAAAATTTTTTATATTTTATTGACAGTTATCACCTGAAAATAAATTAAAACTCTACCTTAAAAACCAAACCCTAAAAGATAACATGTTATCAAGATAATTTATACAAAAATTTCAATTTTTTAAAATCATGACGAAATTTCTTCACTGTGTCGATGTTTCTAATAATGTGCAATTTAGGTGTGATCGTTGTATGTTAGGTGGCTGGAGTATTTTAATGGGTGGATTGTTGTAATATTTATATTCATCCCTAACTTAAGTGACGTGTAATTAGCTAGTTTTCCACATATTAAAAAATCCGGCCAAGTGCGAGTCGAACTCGCGCACCAAATGTTCCGTATATAAAAACGACCAAAAATCAAGTTTATTGTATGGGAGCACCCTTTATTTAGGTATTTATTTTATTCAGTTTGTAGTATCTGTAGATATAGCGGCAACAGAAATACACAATCTGTGAAAATTTCAACTCTCTAGCTATTACGGTTCGTGAGATAGGTTCAGCCTGGTGACAGACAGACGGACAGCGAAGTCTTAGTAATTTTTAGGGTTCCCTTTGGGTACGAAACCCTAGAAACAAATATGTGTGTTATATTTCGATGTATATTAGTGTTTATTTGTATTAGTATCGTTAACTACTTAATATCTGTAACACAACTTAATTTGCATACTTTGTTTGAGTTTAGATAAATTTGCGTAATTTATCCGGGGATCTTTCGCGGCTACGAGTTCTATGGGTTTTTTAATTAATCTGAAAAATATCACTTTGCCTGGAATTGGATTTGTACCCAATATAGTGATGGACTCGCCACTCCTCACATCACGGGACCTAATATCGTCGGTTAATCGTGGGTGCATTAGTGTACCTAGACATATCGCTTAGGGGATATGTGCGTGACGATATTTTATTATCCGTAAAATCATTTAAGTATTAAATTTCTTGTCATTAAAGTATGAAAAAAAACGAAAAAAATACATATGTACATAAATAAGTTTATTATTTAGTGTTTCAGCTTAAATTTTATACAACCACGAAACTTATATATATTTCTTATTAGTGATTCTTTCATATCTACTTACTCCGAACTATGTTTTATATGGACATTTATTTATTAGTTATTTTGTACATAATTATCACGTTAATTAAGAGGAACAGACTGCTATTGATTGTTGCGTACGCGCCATTTTTTCCCGCGCCTCTTAAAATGTCATGTAGCACTCAAATGAGCATTGTTTTAAGTTTTAACTCATAAAGGCCACAAATATGCTGCATACAGTATCAGGAAGTCACTAAAACATTCAGATGGCGCCACTATAAAAAAGATGTTAGGTAACACGTTGTTCGAAACGCACTTGCTCCTGAAAACGCATCGTAACCCGTTTCCCCATATTGGGTAACATGAACGCTCCCCTTAACAATATTAAGTGGCCTTAGGCGAGCAGCGATTGAGGGGGTATTATATGTCAGTGATGACTGATGAGTGATAACATAGTAAAATTTAAAAGATTAAAACGCAAAATTTTCATGTATTCCCAGCATGGACGTAATATTTTTTTTGTTTCCTCCAAAATGTTAAAAAAATAGTACCTACACTTTTAATTTTTTTTTATTAAATTAAATCAAATAACATTGTAGATAAACGCTTTTGTATCTATATGTATTAAGTTGCAAATTTTGTTTGCATATATTTATATCAGTAGGAAAGTTTATTTCATTGTTATGTAGTCTATGTAATTTATGTTCTACGGTCTGTTTGTTTGTTTCACGGGACATTTGGGAAATTAAATCCCAGATTTAGTATTTGACTCATTAAATACCGCTTATTATGAAGATAAAACTATGTTTTTTTATAATATTTACCAAAAAAGTTGTGACGACACTACTGACGGGAGTTTTAAAAATTTACCACCTGCGACAAAGACGGGGACTCAGAAAACACTCAAACTGGTCTTTATTTACTGTCTCGATGATCGAGTGGTTAACGTACATGCTTAACGCCATCTACCGATCGTAAGCATAAGTGTGATAAACCTATATGCCTGTATTTCAGGTCCGGGTGTTTATCGAATTTGTTCTGGTATATATTTAAGTATTTCTTTGTAGGTATTTGATAACACGAGCATATGATTTGCTTACTATGGGGCTATATCAATTTGTGTATTTTTTCCAGGGCTATATCAATTTATTCATATTATTATTAATTGATGGATGTTCCTAATAAACATATAATTTCACACCTAACATATTACACACACAAGACACATATAAATCATGTATAATGCTATAAATTAGCCAACCTCACGACTGCTCCGGGAGTTTTGAGGTCATCATGCTTAAAGCACTTGAGCAATTGGAATAAAAAAATGTCATTAAATTCTTCATACTATATCAGTCTGCGACTCTTTTCAAAATTAAAATGTACGTTTCGCATATTACCTCAAGTATACAGACAAACGTTTAAATTTATTTTATATTCGGCGCTTGGTGAAACATTCATATTTTAAATGGAAAACTAATCATCCGTAGTTATTTATGCTGTAAAAAACGAAACGGGTAGGCTACTTCAAAAACAGTTTTCAATTATAAGTAACATGTAAAAAGTACATGTGTCTTCTATTTAAAAGTTACTTTCATTACTCCAGAGTAATGTAGGTAACTCTGTACAACACACATACATTTTAATATAGCCTAGTTTGACATCGGGCTACCAGCTAATGTAGATTTGACAAGGCCACCAATTCTTACAGAGCTAATGGCGTCTGACCTTTGCAATCCAGAAGGGAAACCAGCCACAATCCTAGATTAGATCAAATTTGAGTACACGAAGCCAGGTTCGTTCACTATGTTTTCCTTTACCGTTAAGAGCGATCAGTAAGTGTGAAAATTATAAAAACGGTTTTCGCAACACTTTTGTATATAAAATTCACTGTACGCCGGCACCTTAACATGTGTCTCTACACAATAAAACCAAACAAAATAAAACAGTATATTCCTTATTAGTCTAAAATAATAACAGTTTCGTCAACAGTCTGTTCGCTTCGTCAGCTGGCGTGGTAGAGTCCGGAGAGTGCGTCCTGCAGGGCTCGCAGACAGGGCAAGGTGGATGAATAGCCACCCGCCTTCTCAGTTTCTGTTTCTGACCTGGAAAAATAAACCCATTTAATAAAATTAATATATTTGCTAAATACCTGGCTGGTTTGGAAAGTTCTCGGCCTAACCTAGATTTGAGGGTAATATAAAAAAGAGTGTACTCATTTGATAGATTGATTGTTTAGTGAAACGTGTGTTGATTGTCGTTTTGTTAGCTTACGTAACTATTTTTTTACGATTTTTTGTTCGAGCGATTCCGACTGCCGAAAAATGAAAAAAATCCGAATTAACAGCCGTGATTAAATATTTTGTCAAAAAAAATGTGACACCTAGCCAAATTAAGAAAGACATGGATAACACTTTAGGTGGATCTGAGCCTTTGTTATTCGACAGTAAAAAAGTGGGCAGCTTTATTTAAACAAGGCAGAGAAAGCATTGAAGATGGCCATAAGAGTGGAAGGCCGTCAACGTCCACCATGACAGAAAACATCGATAAAATTCACAAAATGATTCGAGAAGACGAGAAGAGAAGAGAAGAAAGTGCGTGAAATAAGTAACATTATTGGAGTCTTTACCGAGCGAGTATTTAATATCTTAACCAATTAAATAGGAATGAAAAAGGTCTCGGCAAGATGGGTGCCGCGTTTGCTGTCAGTCAGTGCAATGGAGTCACCACAACAAGTCAGTGCAATGGAGCCTATCCATGAACTCTGTTTCGAAGTATTGAACCATCCCCCATATTCACTAGATTTAGCACCATCGGACTATTATCTGTTCCCTAATTTGAAAAAACACCTGGCTGGAAAGAAATTTTCTACAAATGAAGAGGTCATAACTAAGGGGGAACGTTTTTTCGACGAGCTGGAGGAATCAGCCTATAAGAGTGGTATAGAAGCGCTAGAATATAGATTAGATAAGTGTATTGTAACAAGAGGGGAATATGTAGAAAAATTAAATATTTATTTTATTTCATTTTCTTTGTTTTCTTGGACGGGCCGAGAACTTATCAAACGGCCCTCGTATGTGTGTTAGGATGTTTTTACAAAATACCAACATATTCTACTGCATTGTGGTGTGTAAATTTTAAATATCTTTAGAATATATACAAATAAATAAAATTGGAGTGTCTGTATGTAATATTTAAATAACCACTTTTTACTAAATGTATATGTATAATATGTATGTAACACATACCAAAATAATATTTTTAAAAATTTTGGTCTGTCTGTCTGTATGTTTGTACCCGCTGATCTCTGAAACAGCTGCACCGATTTTGATGGGACTTTCACTGCCTATCAGCTGATATATTAAGGAAAGTCTTAGGCAATTTTTATTTTAGAAATGTATAGTACAAAATTATTAAATAAAAACGCAGATGAATTCGCGGGCGCAGATCCCTATTTCCCTTGGTCCCGCCATCACGCATAAACAACGGGACCTATTAGGTGCGCCGCTGCCCTGTGATCGGGCTGTTAAACCTTATGTTTAGTTTTTATATAATACTAGCTGTCCGCCCGCGGCTTCGCCCGCGTGAATTATTTTAATAATACAGACATCTTTCAAAGGGCAGACATTTTTCCTACTTATAATACTAATCGCGTAAAAACATACCCTCTTTTTAATGTAGTCGGTTAAAAAGCCTATGTCCTTCCTCAAGG
>DVZL01002175.1:0-15913 GCA_018236625.1 Lasaia peninsularis
TAAGGTCTAACAGCCCGACCACAGGGCAGCGGCGCACCTACAACATCTATGGTGTCTGTAGGCCACGGTTATCTCTTACCATCAGGAGACCTGTGTGCCTGTTCGCTATCTTATACTATATAAAAAAAATGTAGTATCGGAACACCCTTTATATATTTAGTTTATTATGTTTTTAATATTTGTTGTTATAGTGGCAACAAAAATATATCTTCGGTGAAAATTTAAACTGTCCAGCGTTATCGCGATACGGTTCATAATGTACAGCCCGGTGATAGAATCCAGAAAAAAATCCTGAATCCTATAAAGCAATTAATTATACAAACATACGCAATTTCATATATTTGTATAGATATATATATATATTAAGATTATGCAGTATGAAAAGGACAACGTAACAGCTCAAGTCGTGATTTAGAAATGTTCTTCAAATACGTAAAAGCTTAAACTGAAAAGCTAGACCTAGAGATAGTTTATCATGGCGGCTCTTAAACCGTATCGTCTGTACTGCGAAACTATTTCAACTTTAACTTTAAACAAGTGACAATCTAAGCGCGTCAGAGCGACTACCACTAATCCGGTCCGTGGAACTCGAAATGGCCATCTCCATCCAAAACTTTGATAATCCTGCAGCTGGTCTCTGGACTGAAACTGAATAATAGAAGAATATAATAGCCTTTATGGTCGAGCGTAGTCTGGGTCATCCTTGACGCACGATGCTCCAGTTTCGAATCGTGTGAAGAGCAGCTCTTTCTTATAAGTATTTTCAGTTTATCTGAAAAACATAAAGTGCTCAATATGCCACCTGTCATATCATGGGACTAATTATTTCTATATATCGGCTAATCATGGGTGCATAAGTATATATACGAGAGGGTAGAGGCCTACCCCTTCACAAAACTCTTAATGGTAAGGTATAACCGCTGCCTATAGACACCATAGATGTTATAGGTGAGTTTTTTATCCTATCTGCAAGTCAACCGGCTACTTCTACCTATATAGTCCTATAGTAGAAAAATAGATAGCGGTACCCACCGCCTACCCGGACAAATTGCTGCACAGCACTCTACTACCAGTGGTTTTGTTGATAGTAATCATTAATCAATGCTCGCCAGGTAGCCTGGCAGATAGTCCATTTTAGACACAGGACAAAAACCAACACCTTAAGCCAATAGATAAAACCCAAGAAGTTTCTATGACGCTCAAGTGACAACGCATTTGATTTATTGGCTATACAAGTGGACTTTAATAATAAAAAAATAAAATTTATTCAATTAATCAAAATACATTTATTAATAATTAATTCGTGATTTTAATTAATCGTGAATTTTAATATTCAAAAAATATTTATTTAATTAATCAAAATACATTTATTAATAATTAAATCGTGATTTTAATTAATCGTCATTAATATATTCGAAAATAATTTGAAAATGTAAGCGTCTTAAAGTGTTTCCATTAAGTATACCCCAACTAGATGCAGCCGAGCACCTGGTTTCCCCCTCGGAAGGGCTGTAACTTATTCCAATAAACGTAATGAAATTATAAATTTCCTTCGCTAATTAACATTTTAAAATAAACAGCCTCGATGTAAACATTTGCTTAAAACTAATTTATGGTTCGTATTTTCCTTATAAACGACTAGTCGTTAATTAAGCATTTTTCTCTGTCTATTTCTAGAAAAGTTGGAGAGTGTGATAGGGATGGAAGATATCGATTAGATTGGTGCAGGTGACTCATTAATTTCAGGCGCTCTTCAACATTTGTTACTTCGATAGTTTCTTCACGGTTCGTTTAATTAAGCCATTACTATCTTTTCCGACTTTGAACGTGAGAACATTTTTCTTTTAGAGCCCTATTTAATTCTTAAGTGTAATACCATTTCATTCAGGAAGAGGATGCAGAATATGCGCCATAATATAAATAAATATCTCGGTGGCCCAGCGGTAGTCCAAGTTCGAACACCGCCATGTGCCAATGAGTTTTTCTAACTTATCTACATTTTTAAAGTGCTCTTACAGTGAAGGAAAACATCTTTTTTATGGTATAAACAGACAGGTAGAGGGGTCTCCTGATGGTAAGAGACAACCGTGGCCTAACACCATAGACGTTGCATGTTTTGTTTATGTTATTGGAAGGCAAATAAGCAGACGGATTTCCTGATGGTAAGAAATACACATTGCCTATAGACACCAAAGGTTGAAATGGTGCGTTGCCAACTTGAGGCTGGGATGTTAAACCTCTTGCGTGAGTAAGTTTACCAGCTACCTACCATCCAAACCAGAACACGACAATGGCGAACAATGACGCTATTGTGGCAGGAATAGGCAAGGTGGTGGAACCAATCCAAGCTAAGTGTGAACAATAGTAGTCAATTTTATGGTTCTGTAAATGCTTTTAGTAAAACTTTGTTTGTATATCCGTTTATCTGCCTATCTTTCTGTATATCACCAGGTTGTATCTCATGAACTCTGACGGCTAGATAATTGAAATTTTCACAGATGATGTATTTCTGTAAGCCGCTAAAGTAAAAAACAATAAAAAAACAGACAAATAAATATTCAGGGGAATCTGATACAACTAATTTGTTTTTTTTTGTAATTTTTGTACAGTATGGTAAAGAATCCTACGTTCTCAATCCGACTCGCATTTCACAACTATTAAGTATAGCCTACGAGACAAAAGATGTGCTTTCAATAAAAGAAACTTCATCATTTTGTGTCAGTTTGCGAGCGCTATCGACCTGTAGCTGCACTACTACCCCCACTATTATCCCCGAAACACAAATCATCAGTACACAGTACGCCGTAGCTAATTAAAAGGCAGCCTTTCACATTCAGGTAAAACCCTCTGAATATTCAGCTGCTGATTGAAACCGTATTGGAACACGTCCGTGTGTAATCCACGGTTAAATTTGTTTGGAGCTGCCTACTGACTCGGGAAATACATTCAAGTATACACGATATACGACAATACTCGCTACTACATTAACATTTCTATATATACTATATTTTTTAAAGAAACCGAACAAACAAACAGTACAATTATTCGTACATATACGTAATATTAATTGAAGTTAAGGTTTCTCTGTACGAGCGCATCTTAGACCGGTTATTTATTCATTTTAATCCTTATATTTCTAACTGTAAATAATTTTTGATTGATTTTTTTTCAATATAAAACACACTTGATTTTGTGATATGTTCCTATTATAAAGAGGTCTTATAAGCAAGTTATATATGTGTATATTTATTTACTTTTTCTCGAGAGTAAAAGAGCGACAATTACAGAAGTTGATATATTATAAGGAACTAACGTCTGTTTATATTTTTTTAAGTTATAAAATGTACCTGCACTAGATATAATACTTAATTTAAAGATAAGCTAATTTAAAAAAATAGTTTTTTTTCCATAATTCAAAAATACATTTCAGATGGTATATTCTTTTTTATATAAGGTAAATAATTAACCGACTTCAAAAAAAGGAGGATCAAGTCATCCAAATGTTTTTTTATGTATGTTCACCGATTATTCGAAGACGCCTGAATCGATTTGAGTATTTTTTTTTTGTTGAAAGTAGGTAACCTTACTGGTAGTCCCACAATCACCATGTTAAGATCTGATGATGTGATCCTGGAGAAAACGAGGGAACTCTTCAAATTTTATAGGCACACTTGAAAGGGTTCGGTTATATTTATATTACACGAGTATGTATACATGGATAGCTTCAGATGTAATCAAATATAAATTGTACGGCGATTGGTTCTGTACTTATTGATAAATGAATTAAAAAAGCCTTAATTTTTTATATATGAATTAAAAAAATCTGACTTCAACTTGATTAACATATAAAGTTGAAGTCAGGTTTTTTGCAGTTATACTCCGTTATACTTATCTCAAGGTAAGGTTGATAAAACTGATAAAAATTCCGTTACATGCGAGTGGGACTCGCTCACGAAGGGTTCTGTACCATTATCTACAAGAAACGGCAAAAAATCACGTTTGTTGTATGGGAGCAACCTTTATATACTTATTTTATTCTGTTTTTAGTTTTTCTTGTTATAGTTGCCGCAGAAATACATCATCTGTACAAATTTCAACTGTCTAGCTACCACCGTCATCTATGAAAACGGCAAACGACGTTTGTTGTTTGTTGCACCCTTTATATATATATTTATTGAATTCTGGTTTTAGTATTTGTTGTTGCAGCGGAAACAGAAAAACACTATCTCTGAAAATTTTAACTCTCTACCTATCATGTTTCATGAGATATAGCCTGGTGACAGACCGATAGACAGACAGACGAACATTAAAGTCTAAGTAATAGTAGGTTCCGTTTTTTATCCTCGCGTACGGAACCCTAAAAAAACCTAACAAATTCAACACGATGAATCAAGAACGAAATACAGGGATTGAAGGCCTCGTTTTTTCTATCTAAAACCTCAAATACATTACATTTATAGTATCTGATCCGTTCTTGACTTGAATAGCAAAAATATAGACATACATACCCTCAATTTATATCGAAGACTTGGATAATAAGTCTTGCGGGTATTCAATGTGTTGGTTAAACCCGGCTTTTTCTAAACACGAAGTTTCACTTGAAGGACGTATGCTCTTTATGGTAATGCCAGAGATCCCTTATCTCGAAGCGAAGAATTTATTCATTTCAATATATTTGAAGATTATTCTTAGAATCGTATGATTTATTTGATGATATTTTTGTAGAGAGATAGAACGCGCCAGTGATATATATTTGATTACTTCACTTGACTGAATCTGATAACGACTATGATTTATAAATGTAAACAAATATTATTTTTACATATACATTTTGCTATGGAATAAGGAAGCAAACAAGCACACAGGTCTTCTGATGGTAAGAAATAACCGTGGCCTATAGACACCATAGATGTTATAGGTGCGCCGCTGCCCTGTGGTCGGGGCGTTAGGCCTGGTGTGCAAGTCTATTATGGGGGTAGGGATAGGTAATGTGGTTGATGCCTACCCGGACGAGTTGTTACACAACACTCTACCACCAGTGGTCATGTTTAAAGTGACGCAGTTACGAGCTCCCTCTTACAAGCTGCCTGATAGGATGTCCGATGGTCTATTCTACATAGAGGACCGGAACCAACACGGAGAAATATTTACTTAATGATGCCTACATTTTTCCAATCACAGCATCACATTATTTTGAGATGGCTGGAAGAAATCACATTATTTTGGGTTGGCTGGAAGAAATCTCGGTTTACGTAGTGGAATTTAGTTAGGATCCATATGGTAGGGTAGTCGGTAGACTTGCACATACGGTCAAACAGACCATACAACATCTATTGTGTCTATAGACCTCTTTGACTTATGCCATACAAAAGCTCTCCTTTTACTTGTTCTTTGACTTATGCCATACAAAAGCTCTCCTTTTACTTGTTCTTTGACTTTTGCCACACAAAAGCTCGCCTTTTACTTGTTCTTTGATTTATGCCATACAAAAGCTCTCCTTTTACTTGTTCTTTGACTTATGCCATATAAAAGCTCTCCTTTTACTTGTTCTTTGACTTATATCATAAAAAAGCTCTCCTTTTACTTGTTCTTTGACTTATGCCATACAAAAGCTCGCCTTTTACTTGTTTTTTTGACTTATGCCATATAAAAGCTCTCCTTTTACTTGTTCTTTGACTTATGCCATACAAAAGCTCGCCTTTTACTTGTTCTTTGACTTATGCCATATAAAAGCTCTCCTTTTACTTGTTCTTTGACCTATATCATAAAAAGCTTTCCTTTTACTTGTTCTTTGACTTATGCCATACAAAAGCTCTCCTTTTACTTGTTCTTTGACTTATGCCATACAAAAGCTCGCCTTTTACTTGTTCTTTGTCTTAAGCCAAAAAAGTAACTATTTTAGGATTCCATTACTAAGACCAAGCCTTATAACTAAGATTCCGGTGTCAGTTTCTCTGTCTGTATGTTGGTCTGTGTTATGTATGTTTTCAAACTATACAATGGTTGTTATTTAATTCCAGATGAGGACAAATACAATTATAGCTGGTCCAGTCGTTATTGAGCTATAGATGGCTGAACTAGGATGAGTTTGTTTAATATTGATTACTAGCTGAGCCCGCGACTTTGTCTGCGTTTTTATTTAATTATTTTATTTTATACATTTTTAAAATAAGTCTTTAAAATAAAAGTAGCCTAAACCTTTCCTTATTACATAACCTGTCTGTCAGTGAAAGTCTTGTCGAAATCGGTCCAGCAGTTTCAGAAATTAGTGGGTACAAACATACAGACAGACAAAAATTCTAATAAAATACTGTTTTGTTATATACCTTGTTTTGTATATAACAAAACAGTATTTTTTTAGAATTTTTGTCTGTCTGTATGTTTATATGCATTTAGTAAAAAGCCGTTATTTTAATATTACATACAGACACTTAATTTTCACAAGTTGTATACAAAAAAAATATGACAAGAAATTATAAATGGTGTAATTTTCACACAAAGTCATATCCATCAGGTAACAAAGAGACAGGAAATTAAAAATAAAATAACAATAATAAATATATTCATGCCCATACCCTCTAAAGACAGAGTTACATATGCATCCAAGATTAGCCAACAATGTCAGGTTCCATGATGTGACAGGTGGCAAGTCCGTCGCCATATTGGGCACAAATCCTGGGTTTCCTCACGATGCTTTCCTTCACTGTAAGAGCACTTGGAAAATGTATTTCAGTTAGAAAAACTCATTGGTACATAGCGAAGTTTGAATTTGGACTACTTAAATGAAAGTTCGAAGCGCGATACCACTAGGCCATCGACAATTTTGACGTAAAGAACAAATTAAAATAAAAAGAAGTTACAAAAAAATATGTATATATTTATAATCTGATACATTTAACCTTCAGACGTGAACCTTGTATATCTTTTAAAATTTGAAATCTTTTAAATTCTCTCTTCAATTCAATCATCGACTAGACAGTAAAGCTGATAAGTAAATCTATCGAGACGAAACTGATTTAAACCTAGGCCAGACAAAAATGTATTTACAAATCCCTTACACACTATAAGTTAAGCCGGGGATAGTCTGGAGATGTATAATTGAGAGAGATAAATATTTAGGAATAAACATTGCTATTGCCACTGCTTTGTTTCCCGTGGATTTATGCTTATGAAGTGTGTAAGCCGTCATGAACAGTTTGATATAAACCCAATGAAAAATTTTGCTGATTTAAATATGTTATATTGATTAGGCTGAATATTAACCACAGTATGTTTTTTAAGAGTAAAAACTTTTCGCCTTCTTAATTTCTCTCAAAATTAGAATTTAAAGAGTAATATTTCCCATAAATAAAATGATAACATCATTTTTGTAATTCTTTTACCTAAAAATAAACTTTAATACAAATGTTAGTTCTCTAAAAATAATTTACAGATTTTGTTTCATTAAATTCATTTATTTATTTTTCAGTCATTAATCATATTATATTTTGAGCGGTAGAGCTTTTTAGTGTACCGTACTCAAAATGTAAAAATAGTACCCTATTACTAAGACTCCGCTGGCCATCTGTCTGTTTGGCTGTTGCCAGCCTGTATTATGTTTATGGGTGGTAGCAAATACATTACACAATTTTCCATTGCTGGCGGTTCTGGGGGAATAATGCATGGATGCAGGAAAATGTCCTTTAAGTTATATTTAAACTAAAGCCAATTCAAATATCGTCATGTAAATATCCCTGGTGCGGTTATGCTCATGCATCCACGATTTTTTTATAGGTCAAAGACAGCGAAGAAAAAAACGACTCTCCTCATGGTACACCATAGATGTAGGTGCCATACAGTCCTGTGTCAGGGCTGTAAGTCCTTATGTGCAAGTCTACCGACTATCTAACCCCTGAACTTAAACACAGACCCATGATGCGACAGGTGGCAAGTCTGTCGCATCGCAATATCTTATCTCAGGAAAGTTGATTATATACAAATTTCTGCTAGACTATCAAACTCAACAACATATAAGCTTTTGTATGTAAAATCTCTCCTCCAGATTAAAGGTATACCGTTAATGAGATGCCGGTAAACTCTGTTCATAATTACTCGTTAATATCGGCTTTTGTTGGTTCGCTTGGAACAAGTCTTATCTACATATATAATGCCGCTAGCACACCGTTCACATTTGGCAGTGAACTTCCGCGAAACTTGTACTTTGTATTTTTTTAATATTTACTTTTAATACCGAAAAATTAATTATGTTACATCTAATTTCACAGCTAGTACTATGTTAAGTAATAAACGATTGGAAAGTAGTTTCTTCTGTCTACTCACAATTAACAAAATAAAATGTGAATATTTAGATCCATAATCATTTTGCTGTAACTAGTACAGTATGTAAAGGTTTTCTTTTTTTAATACCAAATTTCCTATTCCTGCCACGATAGTGACATTGTCGTGTTCCAGTCCAGATGGTAGGTTAGCTGGTGGATTTGTAAGGCGTAGCACCCCGTGAAGTATCTATAATATCTCTGCTCTCTATAAGTAACCAACAAAGGCAAGCAAATATAACAAATCAGTAAATATACATAATCAGTAATTAATAATCATTTATAAGTTATAAAAAAATGCTGTCTTTTAAACACAAATATATACTTATAATAAATCTATAGAGTTAATCCCGCTAACCTTTGAAACGACTGGATCGATTTTAATGGGACTTTCAATGGCAGACAGCTAACATAATATGGAACGGCTTCGGTTACTTTTATTTTAGAAATGTATAAAATAAATAATTTTAATAAAAACGTGGACTACTTAATTGTTCCATAGTTTTAAATAGCAAAAAAAAAAAACTATAAAAAAAACAATGAATGTCAAAATAAGTTGACAAAAAAAAAAACAACTGTATGTATAATAAGTACCTAATAGATTAAAGAGCCGTGTGTTTGTTACCTGTATTATCATATAAAAAAAGGTGTATAGTAACGTCACTACGGTAATTTTAGGTTAACAAAGTAACCAAGAGATAATAGTATTATAAAAACAATTACTAAGGTATAAAACCGAATGAATAGTTAAGTATTTCTCCCCCATTTCGTGAAAATCACTACATAGTTAAGACTGAATTAAAAAAAAATGTAGAATTTCATCTTCGTTCCACAAAATAGTAGTATTCAAACGCATAACGTATGAATGATGTAGCATTATCGTAGAAATGACAGTACTTTTGCAGATTCGGTGTATTAGCAACAGTAATACTTGTAGCACACCAGTGGTTAATTTTTTTTATGGGATAAGACAGCGAACAGGCACACGGGTCTCCTGATGGTAATAGACAACCGTGGTCTATAGACACCATAAATGTTGTAGATGCGCCGCTGCCCTGTGGTCGGGCTGTTAGACCTTGTGTGCAAGTCTACCGAGTAGCCGGTACCCTCCAGACCGGACCATGATAATGTTATTATGGCGGCAGGAATAGGTAAAGTGGATCCCTACCCGAACGAGTTGCTGCACAGTACTCTACCACCAGTTAAACATGAAAATTGACTAAATATTTAACGATATGTGCTAATTAAATTAATCAATTCAATTAGCTTTATGGTTTTACGGTCTAATAAACAAATATTAAAACCATTTGTGTAATCCAAGTGGTTTTAATATTTATTTATTAGACCGTGCAGGTCTATAAAATTGTTTTTGTATTTAATGATTTTAAGTCTACCTTCACGCTATAACATTTAAATAGGGTGAGAGTGGGGGATGTTTGTAAGTTTAACCTTTTTATTTATTTTAAAGCCACGAAAGAGATCGCTGAAAATATATTATACTAGCCTTTCCGGCGAACTTCCTACCGCCAACACTTATAGGATGAAAATTAAATTCATAACCAAAATAATGAAAAACAACTTCTCTTTTAAATTTTATTTGTAACGTCACTTATTTTGCCTTCCGGAACCTCTCCACTGAAACTTAAGCTTTACGATATAGTGTTAAAGTTCAATTTGACTTTCAAAGTATTATTACGAATATTTTGTATAGGAATATAGATAAGTGTAGATCTTATACTTTTACAAGCAATTTCTATTTTTTTCCATTAGAACCAACCTCGCATTACAAGGAATATTATAAATATAAATAATAGTTAAAAAAAACTAAAAAAACACGCTTTTATTGGTAGTGCAATAAAAAAAAACTAGAAAATAATTCTAATTTATGAAGAGTTTATGTTACAGGGGGAGAAAACCAAACAATCAGTCATATTAAATCACCTCAAAGTAAAATTGTAATATAATTTAAGTTTTTAACAAAATAATTTAATTCAGAGTAAACAGCATGGGGTGGGGTGTGGTGATTCATAACTAACCTCTAACATATAGTTGCCCACCCCACGCATGCATATAAACCCCACGCTTTTTACTTTGAATTAAATTGTTTTGTTAGAAACTTAAATTATATTATAATTTTATTTTAAGGTGATTGAATATGACTGATTGTTTGGTTTTCTCCCCCTGCAACATGAACTCTTCATAACTTAGAATTATTTTCTAGTATTTTATTGTACAACCAACAAAAGCGTGTTTTTTTAGTTTTTTTTAAACTATTATTTATTTTTGAATTTTTAGTCTTCGCGAAATCTATATATTGGGGAATTAAGTACCTAATTTTAGATTTTCAGTGATCTCTGTATCAGTGATCAACGGGAATTGATCCAAAAGTTGGTCCGGGCTCAGTTGTAGAATAGGCCAACTGCCTTCCACCCAAGCAGCTCGTAAGAGGCGACCACAGGGTCTATTGTTATCAACACCGTGACATTAACTAGGTGGTAGAATCGTGCAATGACTCGCTTGGATTGGTAACAACGCCCCACCTAGTCCTGCCTCAATAGCGTCAGTGCTTGTCGTTGTTGTGTTCTGGTTTTGAGGGTGGGGTAGCCGGTAAACTTACTCACGCTAGAGGCAGTCTCAAGTTGGCAACGCAACATTTCCACCTTTTCTGTCTATAGGCGACGTGTATTTATTACCATCTGCTTATTTATCTTCCAATATCATAAAAAAATAATTAAAAAAAATCTGTAGTAATGCTAACTCACTCTAGACTGACTAGCCTCTCTTTCTACAAGTTTGAAATGTTCAAAATTGGACCTTTGAAGTAGCCAGCCATAAGAGATTGAGATTATTATAATACGTCATTTTTTTTAATTTATGCGATTGAAATATAAAAAAAAATATTTTTCTTACGCATTTTTTTTTCAAACTAATATATAATTTCAGCAAATTTATCTTTCCTTGTAAATTTATGAATAATCGGTCTAAAAAAGTGATCTTCAACAATTATTGACTTTTAGACGTTTAAACCATCTAAAAGTGGATCTTAAGTCGTTAGTCATAAATCCAACAATGGTCAATGAAGTCCTAAACTATGACGGAGATATATTAACAAATTAATTAAACAACATACGACAGCGAAAGTGAAAAAACAATCGGACAAAGTCTCATTTTCCTGTTCAAGAAAATAATGTGCATATTATACTTAACCTCCAGCCGTTATTTTTTTAATTTAATGCAAGCATGTAACTGTAATAAAATAATAAAAGCTAGCTGAGCTACGGTCTTATCTTTTAATTAAAATAATAGTAATGAGAACAAATGGCAAAAGTTGAACATTGTAAATAATTTTCTTTATCTCACTCCAAAATTAGCTGGTATGGGACAGAGGAATGGGCATTGAAACCATTCTTATTGCTGTGTGAATATCTTAGGATTTTTAGTCTATGTTAATTCAGAATTCGGACAAAAAATATGTTACAAGCTAACTATTGCCCGAGACTTTAGCCGTTGAAGGTTGTACATTGAGCTTTTTATCATCAAGGGCCCGTGGACCCACCAATTTGTCCTACTGGTGGGTCCACAAATCCCACGAATCAAAAACTATGACAATTGATCCAGCGATCCAGCAGATCTCGAGTTATAAGTGTTGTAACAAACCCGTCTTTATTTTAATATAATAAAAATAAAATATCCTTCATCCGCGTTTTTATTAAATTATTTTATATTATACATTACTAAAATAAAACTCTAATACAAAAGTAGCCTATGCTATTCCTTATTACATCAGCTGTCTGCCAGTGAAGTTCCCGTCAAAATCAGTCCAGCCGTTTCAGAGGTCAGCGAATACAAATAGACAGACAAAAAATCAAAAAAATATATTTTTTGTATATTTAACTTGTAAACATACTTAGCAAAAGTTATTTTAATATTACATACAGATACTCCAATTTTGTTTATTTGTATAGATTATGCAAAATCTATACAAATAAACAAAATTGGAGTATACAATATATTATCATGCTAAAATTATATTATAACATTAAAGGAGATTTATAATATTTATATGATTATGTCCATCTTAAAAATAATGGCTCCTGACCCGTGGTACAACTGCGATGTCCAACTGGTTGTACTAAGGGGAAGTAAAGCTACCAATAGTTCAACTGGTTGTTCTATGGGGAAATATCTTTACCAATGGTTCAACTAGAGAGAGTTGTTCTTTCCTTGATCCAACTAGTTGTACTACTGGGAATTAAAATGTAAATATGTAACAACTATTACCAATAAACAGAAAAAGGTTATCTATAATACCTTCCAATCAACATTTACCATTATTATATAAGTAATGGTACAACATACCTAAAAGGTATAAAATTTTTCAAATTGAAAAAATAATTATAACATTAAAACCGAAAAGGATAATCAAAAAATCTACGTCATAAAAAAAAACAAAAATTATTCAGTTTTTAGATTCGGATAGAGAAAAAAAATCTGAGAAAAATGGTATACACAACTCAATTTGGCCAAAATAGTTTATACGATCTTTCTACCCAAAGGTATCGACATTGTTCTTGTTAACTGTCTAGTTTAAGTCACTATGGTTTTCCTCTCAATAATCAGAACGTAGCACTAGATCAAGCTTCGGTCTCCCGGAAGACATCCTCTGGTGTTGCCGCTGTAGATGTTACCATGCCCACCCAGTTAAATAATAATTTTTGGACTGAACACTCTGCTCGCCCACAAAGTTGGATGATGTTACGGTTAAGTAGGTACTCTAAACTAATTAGTCACTTATAAAATAAGTCACTATGGAAGAACTCCGTCACATAAAGCCGACGCGAGGCCCGTAGTAAATATGAAAAAGTGGCCTTTAAGTTACATAGTTTATTGAAATTTAGGGTGTAAATAAAACATCTACAAAAACGCTTTTCGTGATTTAATGCGTGCAAATATGGAAAAAAACAAATACGAGTACCTTTCCCTGTTTATTATCAGCAGTTACATAGTTACATTTTAATTCCCTGTAGTACAACTAGTTGGATCAAGGAAAAAACAACTCACTCGAGTTGAACCATTGGTAAACCATAGAACAACCAGTTGGACATCCCAGTTGTACCACGGGTTAGGAGGCAAAAAAACTAGGTATATCTGAGAAATTATACTCCTAACAAAATAGTGTATCATATACGTAATATTGCTAACTCGGAACTCTCTTTCTGCAAGTGTGGATTTGAAAAAGTCAAAACGAGATAGATGTTTAATATTGGGGAGGTCGTTTAGCTTCATTGTGCTGTCAAAAGTAAAATTTTGATATGTCTTTGATTTTGCTCTTCTCTGCATCATAAAGAATGGTTGGTAGCTTGTTGTTACAAGACATTAAAAAAGTAAGGCAATTACACTATCTTACCACCCTTATTCACCTTATCTTATTTCAAAGAACAGGATTTTTACCGACTTATAATATTTATTTCGTAAAAACATATCCCCTTTTTAATGAAGTTGGTTTAAAAGTTTTATTATCATGTTTAAGCAGCAGTTTCTTCGTGAAACAATAATAAACATCCATAGATACTTACAAACTTTTGCTCTCATATTATTAATCAGGATTGTAAAAAGGCAATTACAACAATAATACAAAGATCAACATAAAAATTCGACCTTATTGCATATATTATAAAGACGCAGTTTTGCGTAGACAGCCTACAAAATATTTAAAATTAAAACGTCATGAGGCAGGTCCTGTAGGCTTCAATAATGACAAAGATCTTTATATACTTTTAGATAAAGACCTATCACAAACAGTCTTTATGCAATTTTAAAAGTAGCAGTACCTTTTATTATTTGCGTGGTTGCTAACTTTCATTATCAAAAATTCACACAATCTACTCATTTGTGACAAAAGTGAATCTTAATATTATGTTAATTGAGTTACAAAAGTATAAAAATGTCACAGTTATCACGGGTATACGGTCAAATGAATTTCATTTACCCGTATTAATAATATTATCTGTGTATTCATATCAGAAAATTAATCAGAGATAGTGCGTATCTAATAAGTTTTCACAGTTGTGAGCTACTTAAAACAATACTGCTACTTCCTTATATAAATATTAATTTCAATGGTACTCAGTCAAAGTCATACTAAAGAATTGCTAAAAAGCAAATGTTTTATGTAAATAAATTATAAAAACATTAGATGTCAGAGTTATTTAAATAATATTAACTTTTCCAGAAGCAGTTGTGCTTATTCGCGGTATCAAAAAATTAATCGGACCTAATACGCAACAGTAATTACTAAGTTTTCACATTTTGAACCACATACAACAATACTAGTTACTTGATATTTCCTCATTATAAATGTAATTAAAATTTTTGAAATATCTCGTATTCATACGCTAATGTATACGAGTTCCTTCCTATTATGATTTGTATTCTCAACATCAAGGCATTCTTTAGAAATAATTATTGTTCTCTCGAATAGGAAATAAGAGTGGGTACAGGTACTCTGTGGTTTTTCCTAAATTTTTCGTATAATTATTTGCGTTTACTTTTTTGCATGTCATTTTAATGAACGCAAATATCCGTTTATAGTTATAGTGATATTTGTTTTTCGAATGCATTCTAACCATTCTTGGTTGATTTATCTACACGTGTTATAAAACTTTGAAGGAGTAAATGTAGATTGAAGTTATTAAAAAAAGTCTTGGCGTCTCAAAACTGTTTTGTCAGTCAGTCTGTACCCCGACCGAGGTTCATTGCAAAGCTACTGAGCTATTGGTGACGAAATTTGGCTAGCGGGTGTTTTATTTTGATTGGCGTCGTCTACACATAATTTTACTCACTTAAGGGGTTTCCGTAGAAGTGTTCAATAAATAAAGCCAAAATATTAACTTGACTAAGTTTCAGTAACGCGCAGGCCGATTCTATTATTGTTTTTTTATTAAAATTGTTTTTTCGATATAAATAATCCAACTACCATAACTTGAAACCCGTAATTCACAATAACGTTTGGCCGTGTAGGTCATCTCAAAGTAGTATTTGGATTTTATAAGGGAAGAAGAAGATAGGATGGTAAAATAAGTTTGACGAATATGTGAACTCAGATGTTTGGACTCGACTGAGTCACGATGTAAAAAAGTCACCATTTCCGCCCAAAGGGCAGCAAAACTATCCGTCGCCAAGATTGTGGATGAAGATCTTGCGCTTCATTTATCCTTTAAACAATGTACACACAAACAATCCTTTTCTCATTCCTACTAAATAAAAAAAAATGTTGCAATCTGTCCAGGTGTTTTGTTAACTAATGACAAGATATGATCGAGCTTCAATACATTTAAATTTCTTGTTTGTGATTCAGCGATAACATTACATGGTAGAATTTGTTCTAGTTTTTGGCAAACAAATAAATATCCCTGGGCAGAATATTGGGAATAATCTATGTTTAAGGCATATAAATTATGTAATTTTAATTTTATGTAATTTTAAGTTATCGCCTCTGTGGTGTAACGGTACAGGTGTCGACTGTTAAGACCGTTAGCCACGTGGGGTCCCGGGTTCAATTCCCGGGTCGGGCAACTTTTCTTAAATGTTTTTCAGAT
>DVZL01002176.1:0-15908 GCA_018236625.1 Lasaia peninsularis
AACGAGTACTCATTTTTATAGTAACGAATACATACGGGTTTGCTTTTTCTCGTTACTTTTACACCTCTAGTTGTATATTAATAGGCAAACTATATCACGTTTTACAGATACAACATCATTTTACTTGTTTATTTTCAAGTGAATATGTAACTATACTCTGAGAATATATCAAGCGAATACTCGATCTTAGATGCCATGATTTAAATATGGAAAGCGACATCTATTGGTCGGGTAAGTTTAACAATACTATTTTTTTTTAATGAATAGGTACTGATTGTCTAAAACTGTAACAACGACCCCATACCGGCTACGCGACGTTTGTAACACAGAATTAACGAAAAATATAAATATACCGAAACAACATTTTTTTTTAATTTTTGTCTGTCTGTCGGTTTGTACCCGCTAATCAGTTTTGACGGGTCTTTCACTGGCAGACAAGTTATGTAATAAGGAACGGCTTAGGCTACTTTTATTTTAGAATTTTTATGTAGAAATGAATAAAATAAACAAATTAAATAAAACTGCTTATCCGATACATATTATAACGTATCTTTATAACAACTCTAATATATTTACATATTATAATGTATCTTTATGTTTATGCACAGCTAGTATATAGACACATAGATAAATACTTACATAGCACAATACATTTAAGAAGCATCCTACGGAAAACCCGCTGAAATATCGAGATAATAGTTAGTAGGTAACGTATATCCTTCTCCTAATCTATTTATACACTTTTATTAAATTCATTAAAATCGGTTAAGCTTTAACATAATGTCCGAAGATACATACTTTCAAAATTAAAGTATTTCTTTTGGTACTGCTTTCATTCAAGTAATATATAGCCAATAGGTTTTCAAATAATTTTAGTTGCGAACAACTTAAATAGATGTCGTTATATGAAAATAAATTGCGATAGTAAATTGGAATAGATATAAATGGTATACCAATATTCAACTCGAACGACAAGAACGGTTCGATCGATTTGATTATTTTTGAGCAGTTGCGCAATCGATGAAAATTTCATAACTTACGAGTACATAACATAAGAAGAAAATACCTCAATGTGCGAAGTTAATATAAGTCTCAAAAACTTTTCACTTCAAATTTATTGTTATTATAACATATGTAGTAATGAAATCGGAGTGCTAATTTGCTAAAGGTGGTGGGCAATGAAGTATATAAGAGTATGTGTATTTAGATTTAAGGCCGAGTCAATTGAGACGCAATGTAAAAATACATAGCACCATCTATTTTCAGTTTCGGTACTAAACTAAATTTTAATCTATAAAAATAATTAAAATTTAAATGTATGTGTGTTAAAAAATTAAAATAAAAGCTATTTACTAAATGCATGTGTATGTTTACTTAAAAGATACATAGTTATACCGAAATTATATTTTTTGGAATTTTTGTCTGTCTATCTTTCTGTTTGTACCCGCTAATCTCTGGAACGGCTGGACTGATTTTCACTGGCAGACGGCTGATGTAAGAAGGAAAAGCTTAGGCTATTTTCATTTTAGAATTTGTTTTAGAAATGGGTAAAAAAAAACAATTAACTAAAAACGCGGACGAATTCGCGGGCACAGCCAGTAATAAGATTTGAGAATAAGTAACCATCTCGTTGGTCGAGTGGCTAGCGTACACGCCTAACCCATCGACTAACCGCGAGGCTCGGTTTCGATTCCCGACGGAGACAGACATTTGTGTGATGAACATGGATTTTTGTATTTCCAGGTCTGAGTGTTTATTAAATTTATTCTGGTATATATTTAAGTATTTCTATGTATTAGTATCGTTGTCTAACACCCATAACACAATCATAATATAATTTGCATACTTTGGGGTTAGATCAATTTGTGTAATTTGTCCTGTAATATTTATTTATTTATTTTATGATATTAAATGGCAAAAAGTACCTTCACGCCGCAGAGGTGTGCCCGTATATCCATGACTCGTGAGTCCAGTAGATATATTAGAATACCCACGATTAGCCAAAGTACTAGGGCCCATGATGAGATAGGTGGCAAGGTTTATAGTTTTTGTGGTATAACAGTACGGCTGTCGCCTGTTAAGACCGTTAGCCGCGTAAGGTCCCGGGTTCAATACCCAAGTCTGCTAACTATTCTTAATTTTTTTCATATTATTCTGAGTAAGCATTATATTAAGGAGGCTGATTTCTTGGAGACGAGAAGTGGACGTCACCGAGAGCCACCAACGGTCACATTATTGATCATGATCAGAAGTAAACAATGTCCCAACCACACGTGTCGATATGGAGCGAGTTGCGACATCGATGGTGTTGTTGCACTTTACTTGATATTACTTTCACTGTGTTGTATGGCGAATGCAAAATTGCAACCTGCGGTCATTTGGCAATGGCGGACGTCGTGGCTAATTGTTCTATGAACTTAATTTATTTGAAGAATAGATTCGTTTCTTTTGACGATTTACACAAATTTATATAATAAACAGTAGAATAAAACAATGTGAAGTCCAATAATATGATTTATATGGTTAGCCTTTTGTTGTTTTTATAAATTCCAAAATAATGTTAATTGACACCCAGACAGACTCAAACAAAAATTATTGCTTGTGAATTAAACTCACGACTCGTAAATGTAAGTAAGTATTAAAATAAGTATTACAGGACAAATTACACTAATTGATCTAACAAATTAAGCAAATTAAATGCTTGCCTTATGGGTGTTAGACAACGATACTAATACACAGAAATACTTAAATAGATACAAGGATAAATTTAATAAACACCCAGATCCGAATATACAAACATATACTCGTATGTTTATCACACAAATGTCTGTCGTCGTCGGGAATCGAACCCGAGCCTCGCGGTTAGTCGATGCGGTTAGGCGTGTACGCTAGCCACTCGGCCAACGAGGCGGTCAATTGAATTGTTATCTTATCTCATATATCTAGTCATTAGATTATAACGGGGTCTGCTACCTAATTTAGGGGATTTGGCAAAGGCGCTAGTTTCTACACAGAGTGACTGCCATCTGAATCTAGAAGGGAATCTAGGCCCCATCTTAGATTGGATCTAATGCGAACACACGAATTCGTGTTTCTTTAAAAGCTATTACAAAATGGATTAAAGTAATAAAAACCCCTTGGTACATGACGGCGCTAAGTTGACGCTTAGTTTATAATGTCTTACGTCTGAAACAAACCCTGTGAAAAATGTCTGATACACGATTGGACTAAAAACATTTACACATACAAAAAGCTCATAAATGCATTAAGTGAATCTATTTCCGTAGTCATTTGAATTGAATCCGAGGCCATTTCCTTTGAAAGCTCCGCCTCCGACAAAGCTTTTATAATTATTTAACGCTTAATTTGATATCATTGAACTTACGGGCGGTCGTTAGTAAGAGCATAAAGCTCTGTTTAATAACTTTAGTTAATAAAAGCCATCATGTTGTTGGAAACAACAAAATACATTAGAAGTTCTCATGTGGAACAGATGGCTCAACGACAAAATAACGAAAAGGGTATAGAGTCTAGACTATACTAAAAGCCAATAAACATGCGTTGACTTGCAAAAATAGATTCTATGGTTAAAGGAATACGGCATATAATGTTACATACATATTCTTACTGGCTCTTGACCACGCTTTTACTTGTATTCAAATTATCTTTAAAAATATAATATTAAAAACAAATTTTAATTAAATTTAGATTAATAACTTTCCACGTTGAATTTTATTTATACTGTTTCAATTGTATCAAAATACCTTCAAATCATCAAAGATACTCGATCTTTGATGATTTAAATGAATTTTTGTTTCTTTTTTCTTATAAATCATAAGCAGCAGTATCGTTTACGTAATATAGTAATCTAATCGTGCATGTGTACCTCTACCTATCCTTTAGGGGGTATAAGCGTGATGATATTTATTTATTTAATAATTTTATAAGATTAAGTTTTATTTGTTCGATATGTTTTAAATAACTCACAACATCTATACATGTAATAAGACATTGATAATATTAAAAAAATTAAACATATTAAAAAACAAACATATTTAAAACATTCAATATTTAAAACAAACGGAAACCTTTTTAAAAAAAATCAAACATTTTTTTTAAATATTTTTCTGTCTATCTGTACGTTTGTTCATATCCCGGCTGTAATTCATGCTAAAACTACTAAACCTATTATAACGAAATTTGATTAGTTCGTATATCAACAATTTAAAAGCGACTTCAGTTTTAACTTTTATATCATATCGTCAATATACTTTTTTTTAATTAATAATTCAAAACCATTTTCATTTCATTTAAAAAAGGGCTAAACTAATATGAAACTACATCCGTAATTTGCAAAGTATTTGTGTAAAAAGATATAAAACCATTGAATTGAAAACCTCCATTTTCAAAATAGATTAATTGTAGCGAAACACAAACCATATCTACACTTAATTTTAATTTTAACCGGTTTTACTATCGCAAAACTTCACCATTAGTTAATTAATGTCAGTAATGTTTTAAATTACACAGAATTTGACTGACGAGATAGAAATTTCCGACCTTTATAAAGTTATGTCTACCATCACTATGTATGTAAGTATGTTAATGATATTTTATATTATATGCAAGTAGTAATTTGTGAAGATGTTAGATTTATAAAAAAATCGTCCAAGTGCGAGTCCAACTCACGCACGAAGGGTTCAGTAGCATTATCTATAAAAACAGCAAATATTAATAATATTATCTTATTAATATTTGTTGTTATAGCGGCAACGTAGACACATCATCTGTAAAAATTTCAACTTTTTAACAAGCGTGGAATAGATGGATAGGAAGACGGAGAGACAGACAGATAGACAGTTAGATACACAGACAGACAGACGGACAGACGGAGAGACGGACAGACAGACAAGCAGACAGACAGAAAGACAGACAGACGGACAGCGGAGTCTTAACAAACGGGACCCCCGTTTTTACCTATTACTTACGGAACCCTAAAAATCTAACGGAATACCGTTTGTAGGTGTATCTATACCTACTTTTATAACTTTTATGGATGTAATCAATCATCTTGCCGTATTAGTGTATAACTATAGTTATGTATCGACGATCTAGATTCTAAACTGTTCCCAGTAATACTTTTTAACTAACTTAAATAAGAAGTACTGAATTCAACTGTATATTTTTTATATGTATTCGTTACACTATTTCTAATTGATTTTCCTCTTTGGTCGAGCGCAGTCGATGACGCACAAAGTCCCGGGTTCGATTTCTTCGTAGGGTAACTTGTGTTTATGAATTTTGTCAGTTTATTTGTAAAACATAATGAGATTGATAAGCATTTTATGAAAAAACTAACTGTACCTGTGACTTTGTCTGTTTTTTTTCAATTAATTTATTTTATACACTTCTGAAAAGAAAAGCAATCTAAGCCGTTCCTTATTACATTAGCTGTCTGCTAGTGAAAGTCCCGTCAAAATCGGTCCAGCTGTTTCAGACATTAGCGGGTACAAACAGACAGACAGAAGTAGACTTTATTGTATATACGTTATATTAAAGAAGTGAACATAAACCACAAAACAATACAAAAGACCAGTCATTTTGTGTGCATATCGGGTAGTTCAGAATAGTTTATCACCTATTTTTCAAACATCTAAGTACGGGCGGTTCTAAGTTTCGACTGGGTTGCTAGTAACTAATAACTACACAAATTATGGACAGTTCCGTCAACCTCTGTAAATTTTTTAGATTCCGTACTTACAAGGTTAAAATGGAAACCTATTGCTAAGATTCAACTGCTCGTCTGTCTGTCTGTCTGTCCTATGAACCGACTACTAGGCAGTTGAATTCTTTGCAGTTGATGTATTTCTGTTGCCGCTATAACAATAAATATTAAAAATATGGTGTTCCTATATGCTTAATCAACTTGATGATTTTGCCATTTTAACTCGCCCTTGACGGATTTTTATCATTCAATTTGAGTTTGTGCACTTGTTAATATTATTATTCAATGGCGGGCTCGTAAATAAACTATAGTATATCTATAGTAACAAAGCCGCCATGTAAATGTCGCATGCCAATGGAGTCAAAGGTTCTAAAGCCACTACGACAATAAATTGCAAAACGTTTAGAAATCAGGATAGATATTTTACATAATAATAATTATGATGCAATATTGGTCACTCCTAGAATACATTGAGCTGTTTACTTTAAAATATGCTAGACTTTTTTCATAAAAGTATGAAAGAAATACTATAATACTACACATATAACTACATCTCTCTTGTTAATCATATAAGTAATGAAGAACTAATAAAATACAAAAATATTTTTTAAAAATTTTTAATAATGGATTGGAAAAAAGTAAATCAACTAGGTATACTATTTTAATTGAATTATCAAAATCAGATAATAAATTGATATCAAAAAAAATATTTTAACGTAAATATATGAGACGTTTTTCTAATAAAAAAAATTTGGAAAAAAATTATACTTAAAAATTACTAAATTTAATGATTAAAAATTATAGAATAGAAAGCGAAGGAGCAATTCAACTGACAGCAAGTAATTTTTAATCCTCTATACATTTAGGAAAAACATTTAACCAGAGATCGATTTCTCAGATCCATATAACGGTGGATTTTTCATATTACATTCAGTGAAAGGAGTTATGAAGATTGACCTTGCTGTCTTGCTTCCAAGAAACTTGAATATCATTTTAGATTATACAAGTCGTGTTGGAATTTATAAACTAATATATTACGTTTGAGGCGATAAATATTACAACAATAATATTAAATTTGTGATAATTGTTTTAACTTGAATATAATTATGCTCTAAAATAATGTTTGATAATATTTAAAAGCATTTTTTTATCTAAAGCTTTATATTTTTTTTATTACATGATAGCCATATACCACCTCGTGTTTTTAAGTTGTTAAGCATTAAGAGTTATTAGGATATAAAGTAGCCTATGTAATTTCAAAATCTATTTTTTTGCTACATTTTATTTAAATCAGGTCAGCCGTTTTAAACCTAATGTTGTATATAATATATTATGCAAAGGAAAACATTTTCAAGAAATATTGTAAGGAGTTAAAAGACAAATAATCAGATAGGTTTTCTAATGGAATAAAATAAATATGTTATCTAAGATAACACCAAAGGTTTTACACTTACAAAGGGTGCGATGCCATTCTGAGACTAGGAAGTTAAGCCTCTTAAGCTTAAATAGAAATTTACCGGCTACCATACCCTCCATGATGTTGGAAGGTTTTACCTAAGCTCGGTTGCACGAAACTCTTCCATCTTGTAACAGTCACGGTGCTAGTACAGAAATCGAAGCTACTAACGAGTTGCTTGATAAGAACAGATCGCATTTTTTTAACGAAAGACTGGCATCTATTTTGGGACATATGTACCACATTTCGAGTTATATGGACCACATTTCGTATTATATGAACCACATTTCGAATTATATGGACCACATTCCGAGATATATGGACCACATTTCATCAAAAGGCGTTCAATGGAAAGTTTATCGCAATTAAACCATAGGCGGGCTGAGCACGGACAACGGTGCTTTATTATTAAACTGCGATAATAATTTATTACTATCACCATTACACGGACTATGGAGAGCTTTCTAGTTTTATGATTTTTTAAAGATTTGATTGGTTCATCCGAGGTGCCGATGACTGGATATTAATCGTTTTAAATATCCAAATTTAATTTTATAATCTCGTAAATCTTTTAAAATTGTTGTGGGTTGAAACTTAACGACCTTCTAGTTTAGTAGGCTTGATAGGAAAAGGTGTAACTAGTGCACCAGTGATTAAACATTTTAAATAAGATCTGTTGTTATTGCTTTTATTGACTGATCTATCTACACAAATAAATAAAATTGGAATGTCTGTTTTAACCTAAAGTAGCCACTTTTTATCAAATGCTTATTTATGTACGTTTACACGATAGTATATCCAAATAATCTCCAAAAAACCGATTTTGAAGGAGATTTCATTAGCAGATAGCGGATGTAATAGGGAGTGATTTAGACTACTTTTATTTTAGAATAATACAAAAAAATTACATTCAAACGCTTACAAAGTCATAGAAACAGCTAGTCAGGCAGATTTCAGTCTCAGTAACTGATTTAAAACTGAAAATTTCGTTTAACGACCGAATTTCGAAACTAAAATTAGAGATGAGATATTTTTTTAATTTTCTGTTTCTATATTTCTACACAAATTAGAATATTAAAACTATCCCAGGTTTTCGGGCCTTATAAGTTTCCCTTATTCAAAAGCTTCATTTTGGTCAATCACTTCGCTCGAGATATGTTTTAAGTTTATTATAATAACCATATTTTTTTAATGAAATTAAGTCCGCCATTATAAGTTTCTCTTATTCAAAAGCTGGATCATTTTCGCTATCACTTTGCACGTGGTACATTTTAAATTTATTATAATAAGCATAACTTTTTAATGAAATTAAGTTCGCCGTTATACGTTTCTCTTATTCAAAAGCATATTTTTCAATCGTTTTGCACGTGGTGCGATTTAAATATAATAAACATAATTGTTTTAACGTAATTAAGCCCGGTATTATAAGTTTCTCTTATTCAAAAGCTGGATCATTTTTTTCAATCACCTTGCATGTGGTACGTTTTGAATATATAATGAAAATAATTGTTTTAATAAAATTATTTTCAAGTTTTCGTAATCGCCATTGAAAAGTTTCAAACATAAATAACATCAAAACAATAACTATATTATATGTAAAAGTGTCGACAGATAAGTGTAACTGCAATTACATTTTAATATTTAGATAAAACAAAAGTAATTATAGTGTTCCGGGCTTGTGGGTAACTAAATGCATGGCTTATTATGAGTATACTGGGTCAGTACACATTTATGCTTACTGCTTCTCCACTTGCGTAAGATCTCGGCCCAAGGATGGTTTGTTTAGGTTTATTTTTACTGATGTAATTGCCTCTGTGGTCGACCCTAGTCGGTGTTCGACTTTGATGCACGAGCGACCTCGTCGGTGATACCAGTTACGTATCGGAGTTAAACATAAAAAGACAAAAGTGCTATCTAAATATTACACTCCCAACCACAACCTGTTCCGTGTTGGTCCGGGTTCTGTTGTAGAATAGGTTAACTGCCTTCCACCCAGGCAGTTCGTAAGAGGCGAGCACAAGCTCTATTTATCAACAACACAACATTGACAAGGTGGTAGAGTCTTGCGACGACTCACCCGGATTGGTACCACCGCTTTACCTATTCCTGCCAAAATAAAGTCGGTGCTCGCCATTGTTGTGTTTTGGTTTGGAGGGTAGGGTAGCCGGTAAACTTACTCACACAAAGGGCTTACCATCCCAGCCTCCGGTTGGGCAACGCACCATTTCCACCTTTGGTGTCTATAGGCGACTTGTATTTTTTACCACCAGGAAATCCTTCTGCTTGTTTGCCTTCCAATATCATAAAAAAATATTTAGTATTGCTCTCTAAACTGGACAAAATATAAATAAATCGACCTTGCGAGACTGAGATAGCCGGTCCTATGATGTTTAATATTATGGACAGATTGTTGCTAGAAGTGTAAAGCTTAAATAAATGTTCCACATTAATTTGAATTAAAATTAAATGTTTTTGACATTTACGAACTGTCAGTACGATTAAAGTGTCCGATTGATTGCCCACGTCGACCAAGGGTCGACAAACTAAACCACCGAAGAAACGAAGAGATCAAGGTTTATCTTATTTGCATTAATTAACTGCCTCTGACATACGGGTTTGCTTCCCGGGAGGACAACTTGGTATTATAAGTTTTTTCTGTTTATCTTCAATTTTTTTGAAATTTTGTATAATATTTGCTAATGGCCTTAGTAACTAAGTACCTACTATAAAATTTACTGCAAGAACTGTGAACTCTACTAAAAGCAAATAAACGATTTTGAACTTTAACTTTAACTCATTTTTGCATTTAACCAATCATTTATTTTATATACACTATTTTATTTTTTTAAACACCAGAAAGGTTAAAACGTTTCACACGAAATATACGAAAAACAGATGGAGTTTTTTAATAAATAGCACAATCGGAGCTATACTTTAAAATCTTGACTGCAAAGTGTACTTATATTCGCACCAAAACTTGTACCAAACGCAAAAAGTATTTTATGTCACTGGCCATATGTAATAAATCACTACCAAATACGAAAGAGACGACGAATCTCCAATGTTTTTATACGGATCCCTAATAAGAAACGTGATGTTACAAACAAGTTGGTTGAAAGTAAATCAGGCCATTAATAAGTTTGAATATAATCAATCAATTTAACAACATGGTACTGATTCAAAACGAAGAAGACATGTGGGATACATTCCAATGGTATAGACATTTAATACCACGATATTAACTTTAAAAAATATCGTATCCATTTTTTATGGTTCCGAATCTAATGAGTAAAAACGGTATCCTATTACTTAGACTCCGCTGTCTGTTTGCTTCTCATCAGGCTATGTATCATAAACTGCGATAGCGACAATTCTCTGTATATAATGTAATTTTTGGCAAATTTCTGTTGCCGGTATAGCAACAAATACTTAACAGAATAAAATGAATGTTTAAATGGTGTAATTTCCATACAATAAACGTAATTGTTTTGCCTTTTTATATAGATGATAATAATAATAATAAAAAAGGAACTCATCGTGCGCGAGTTCGACTCACAATTAGCCGACTCTTTTATATTTAATGATTCTTAATAATTACCCCCTTCTTTGATTTTTTTGTGCGTATGTTGTGCAAATACTTCGTCAATCCTCAACGAATTTCTATCCAACCACCACTCAACCAATGCAACCTCAAACAAACAAACAGAATCAGAGTCGCAGAATTTCAAATAAATGATAGCAAATTTATTGGTCGGGGTTGTTGTTCAGTTGAAATTTTATTTTTTTCTCAACACGAACGAATCATAGATTGAATATCGGGATATTATAACACGGCTATATCCAATACATAACAAATCACCCGATGATTATTATTTTTTAATATTATTTGCTATTCGTAACAGATAGACAAGTACATAATATAGCGCAACATTTATGTCATGTAATAACTAGAGCGTCGCGACATGCAAGGCGCTCATCAAAAATATAACAAAATTTTAGCTCGAATACTTTTATACAAAAAGTAATTACATATAATAGATTTCTAGTACATTTATCTAATTTCTCAAAACGAATTTGCCATTGATTTAGAGAAAAAATCTGCTCTGAGAAATTCCCTATCGAGTAGACTATTAGACTTAGAGCGGGATGGGAGTTCGAAAAATGTATAACAAGACTTTTTTATTTTTTTTAATTGTATGTACAGTTTTAGATTAAATCATCATAGACAATCAATAAAGAAATAAATATTTTTATTTAATTTTTTTTTAAAGTAAGTTACATTACTGTAAACTTCTAGCAAACAAAAAACTTAGTTCCTTCTGAGGGTCCATAGTCAAGTGATGAATTTTTATTACTCAAAGAGTTGGATTTTATGTCATCTCATCCATTCTAATAATATGAAGTCATAACGCATATTAAATATAAATAAATTTCAATAAAGGCAAAAGCATAATTGTTATAGTCGATGTTATAATTACAGAATATGTTATACTACGCCGTAAACAACTAGAATACCCACTAATTATAAACCTGTACTGAATTATAAATCACTTTGCACATAACTTTGCAATATTATACATCAAATTGTTCTTCGGAAAAACAAAATTTACTACAATTTTAACTGTCTACAAAAAAAAGCTTTCAATGCGTTATTAAGAAATTAACATGAAGCTATGATTAACTCTAGCTTTTATGGTAATTAGATATTTGATTTTTTTTCCTTAGCACCTTCACGCCTATTATTCCCGAAAAAGTAGGCAGAGGTGTAATTTCATCGGCTAATCGTGGGTGCTTATGTACCTTCGCATACCGATTCGAGGCTATAGGTAAAGATATTTATTTATTTATACCGTTCAATTGACATTTTTCGCCGGTTGAAAGGAATAATTCCGAAATAAATTGTATCAGTTTTAAACCTTGTCAATTTTAACGTTGTTACAAATCTCGTGACACTCGATAACAAAGTTCAAACAAAAACAAAACCGACATCAAAACAAAAACCTGCGATGTTAGTTGCGAAGTTCGTGTAGCTACTAGCGATTATGAACGGATTTTGAAATGTTTCACAGTTTATTCTTGCCTTTATTTCAACCGAATTTTAAAAAGGAGGAGGTTCTCAATTTGTCTGTATGTTCCTTACCCCGAGGGTAAAAACAGAACTTTATTACTAAGACTCCGCTTCATGTCCGTCTGTCTATCTGTTACTGTAAGGAATATTTAAAGGAGGCTCCCATACAATGAATATTTAAAGATTTATTTGCCCTTCTTATAAATAATGGTTAGAAATCCTTGGGACGACGAATGACTCGTTCGGTCTTTATTTATTTTTTTCTTTTATTTACTACGTCTATTTTCAATGGATTTTAACGATTTTTATTTTTCTGATAGGTCATATCTCAAAAATTCTATCTACATGAACACGTTTTTTATAAATTAGTCATTATGACAGTTGATCTGATACTTTTTGAAACATGAAAAAAATGAAACGGCGAGGTAATTATTGCCCTAAAATTATTGTGGAAACAACTAAACTAAGATTTGTCATACAAAATAAGAATCATGAAAAAACTGAAATTAAGGGAGAAATCGCATGAAAAACGTACAAACAACAATAGAAACAAACGAATTGAGAAATGTTTGAATTCCATTAAAAATATGATACGCCAGAGATCTTTAAAATGATCGAATTAGATAGAACTATTGAAATATATCAATTTTAGCAACAAAGAATGATAAGTTTTAAATTGAATGGAATCTCTATCTATGACACTATGAATTGAAAATGAATGACAATTTAGATTTATTTGTGTCACAAATTATCTTCATCAAACATACTATGCCAATTAACATAAAAGTGTTATCTATTTGTTACACTTTTACACCTAAAAAGTGAAATTGAGATACTTAAAGGTCCAGAGTCAAAGCATGCTAATTTTTATAATCTAATCTCTTATTCGTTTACGAAAAAGAATTACAAAACAAAATTGGAATGAAGCTAATTCTATATTCCAGCGTACTGTAATAGTATTTAAAGATAAAAATGAATTAGTGTTGTTTTTGAGTGTGTTATAATATGTAACAAATTATGTAACAACCTTATTTTGTTACACAAAATAACATTTTGGTTTTTGTTTATTGTAACAAACTTAGTTTTGTTACATAAAATAACATCGTAGTTTTTGATTTTAATTCTTAAATTACAGAGGTATATAGCACAACGTCTTCTTTTCCCGAGGAACTCGGATGTAGGTTTGAATGATCCTTCACGGCTCAGAGCTCCTCGAGGCGTGACGGCATTCCACTGTCTTTCACATTTTTAAGAGGCTGCATATTATACATATCTTAAACAGGTACTTGTGAAATAATGATATAATTATTTACATATTTGATAAACATTGCATTGCTTGTTTTAAAATCACTCATTTAGCTAAAGTGGACTTAAGTGGTGTGCTAACTATTCATAAAGCGCGACCTACTTTAATGCTAAAATGCTATCTAAATAACTAACGTTATATGTTGTCTTATTTGTTATTCTGATACAGCGGTTACTTTGCTTTTGAACGTTTTAAATAACTGTTTTTGAAGTTAATTAACTTCGATGTAACGCGATGTATTTATGTTATTAACCTAAAATATATTGATAAGTGGTGACGTTTTATTTTAAAATATAATTTTAGGCTTTTAATATGTAAGTTTATGATTCATAAACATGTATAACCAAATTTTTGTTCGGATCGTAAAAATATGATTTATATTATAAATTTAGTTCGCCTATTGATTCTTGTGGAGCAAGTTTTTATAATCCCTAATTAGAGATTATTTATGATTTATACGGAATTTCAACGTTGTAATGGAATAATACACATGATTGAAAATACGCATCTCGAAAATTATTAAAATAAAACTAATACACACAGCAGTGGAAAAACGGTTTTAATAGTGTACTAGTCCACATTCTATAGACTTTACGATGTAGGTATAGACGCAAAGTAGATAATGTAAACAAACTAAGCAAGATGTTGAATTAGTCAATTTTAAGGGTACCATACCTGAAGGGTAAAAATCAAACCAAATTGCTAAGACTTTGCTGTCCGTCTGTCTGTCTGTCTCATAAACCATAATAGCTAAACAGTGGAATTTTTCACAGACGATGTATTTCTGTTGCCGCTATTACAACAATTAGTAAAAACAGAATAAAACAAATATATAAAAAGTTGGCCGGTTTTATTTAACTATAAAGTAACATTATTTTACCAACAAATATTTACATACGCACTGTTTTCATGGGATCAAAATATAAAAAAAGCATCATCTAATGACAAGTTCTTAAAATAAACTATTAACTATTCTTTGACGGATGTTATTATATGTTATTTCAATACAGAACGACATGTTCTACATAGTTATTTTATTATTACATATAGGTTCTATATGTGCAGTACAGTATATTGAATATATAATATGAAAATTGATCTATTCGACTAAATATGCTTCTGCTGGCTTACTGAGTTTTTAGAAAATAGTAATTTAGTTTTCGATTAGCCTAAAAGTTTTGCTCAATATGGTGCCTAGATCATCAGCAGGTATTTTTGTTCGTGCATAATTGGCAATTTCCTAATTTTAATTAAAAGTTATTTCCGTTTCCTGGTGTAAAAAATCTGGTTATTACATAATTAGTGTATTACAGTCATTATGCTAAAGTTATTCAATTTTGGGAAAGAAAGTTGTTTTTTGGGAAAAGAATTTGGTAAAGGAAGAAAGCTTTCTCTTGAGCATTGCTCATAATATCAGTAATTATAAATCTCTTTGAGATATAAGCTCGCCTTTTGTATAAGTGCTATAGTTTTTATTTCCTTTTAATCTTTTGTATAAAGGATAAAGTGTGAAAAGGCTTATTTTACAATAAAAGGCACCTTTTTACAATAAAAGACGAACCAAATATAATAATATTTATTTACAACAAACATAAAAAAAAGATGACATTGCTCCGTAATTATCTTATAAGAGAAGGACATACAAAAAGAACTAATTTATAATATTTGGATGGATAAACTTAGCGGTATTTTCAGTCAAAAATTGTGCAATGGTCTCAGAAATATGAGCGATATCACAATTAATTTTGAATGCAATTCTGAGAAAAAGTTTTCGAGAATTTTTGTTGCGGTAAAAATTGAAATTATTTTTAAATAAAATATTTTGGTTTTTTAAATTTAAATAAATTAATTTTGCCTATCGATCAAGTTAAAGTTGTTTTTCATTTTTACTGATTAAAGGACAAGTTATTAGTAATTGGACCTATATACTGTCAAAATTAGGCGGAATTCGTTATTTTTCTCTTTATATAAATTTTATTACAATACAATGCCTCATTGGTCGGGAGGTTTGATTCCCGACGGGGGCGATCATTTGTATGCTGAACATAGATGTCTGTATTTTCGAGTCTGGGTGCTTATTAAATTTATTCTGGTATCTGCTTTAGTTTTTATATCATTGAATATTGTTGATTATAACACAATCATATAATTTGATTACTTTGAGGTAAGATCACTTTCTGTAATTTGTCTAGAGACAATAATAATAATTTACATCTTGTATAATTTATCTTACAGTCTGGGAGCATTTATTACTGTGCAAAATGTGTTAAATATTTAGTTTGGGAATGATCATTTTTCTATACATCTATTTTTATGTACGGGCACTATTTCACTGTGACTTTTAAACTATTTA
>DVZL01002177.1:0-15907 GCA_018236625.1 Lasaia peninsularis
TAGAACATCCACGATTAGCCAAGGTACTAGGGCCCATGATGTGATAGGTGGCAAGCCTATCGCCACTTCGGGCACATTTCGATCCCGGGTAATGTAATGCTCAGTCAGAATAGTCTGAAAACATTTGAGAAATTTGCCCGACTTGGGAATTAAGCCCGGGATCCCACGCGACTAACGGTCTTAACAAGCGTCAGCCATACCGTTACACCACAGAGGTTTGATCAAATAATTGTTTCATACTGGTATAATCGCCTCTATAAGCAAGTAAAGTTGGTGTCCGTCCGTTTACCTGAAAAAGTTATAAGGATAACTTGTTCTTATAACTTTTTTCAGCTTATCTGACCTACATAACAACGCCATATCGGGCATACATCCCGAGTTTCCTCACGAAAATGTGCTCAAGTTAAAAAAACTCATTGATACATGGCGGGGATTGAACCCGGATTACCGAAATGGAAATCCGAAACGCGTACGACTAGGCCACTGAGGCTCTTTTCTGTTTTTGTATTTGCTTTTATAACACTAGCAAGTAAGTTTTTTATCCGCTAAACGTTAAACTACTTACTGTCTTCGTTAAATTATTATTAGTCAATGGACCAAACAACTAATTTAATTTTAAATAGTAACAAGCCGATTTATTAAAAGACCAAGGGGCAGATACTTTAAATTAGGTAATGAAGTAAAGGAAATTTACATTTTTCATACATTTGAAGTTGAACGATTTCAAGTTTTGTTGACTTTCATAGTGAAACAGTAATGTTTTTTTAAGGGTATAAGAGAATGACCAAGCAAACTGGTCTTCTGATGACAATCGAGGCCTATGAGCAACAAAGATTTTAGAGTAGCTTCACTGTCCTAATGTTCGCCTGTTAGATCTCATGTAAATGTCTACCGGCTACCCTACCCTCCGGAATGGAACACGATAATATCATCACAACGGCAGAAATAGGTAAGGCAATGAAATTCACTACTACCAGTGGTAATGTTGGTAGTTATCCAATTAATCTACGCTCACTTCTTACGAGCTGCCTAGTAGGGAGGTAGATAGATGGTCTCTTCTAAAGGGAACCCGGATCAAAACGTTTGTTTTTATTATAATGAACAATATAGCAATAATTGTGTTCCTTGTTTACAGGAAGTAGGGAAAATACAGTTGTGGGTAAGTTAATATAGTTCTTGAATCACATATGAACTACTTTTTGTTATTAAATCATGCGTGATATTTTTATCAGCCAGTGACTTTGATGTCATTGGTAACAAACCAATCCTCATTGATCAAAATAGATCTGTCTATATTACAAGTAACACTTTACAAGTGGAGAGTGATAAAAAAATATTTCCTTTCAATATTAAATAATAATAAAAGATTTCTAAATTGCGCTGTAATTAATAGTAAATTAAAAGCAAAAAAACTTTTTAATAAAAGGTTTTATTTAAACGCTCTAAAAAGGCCTTTTTTCAAAAACCAGTTTTTTTTATTTAATACTATATTGTATATTGCTATTGTACTGTAAAGTTTCATCCAAATCCATCCAGTAGTTTTTTCGTGAAATCATCCATCTATAATTACAAACTTTTGCGTCTCTAATATTAGTAGGATTACTGATGAAAATAACCATTATTTAGTAGTTTTATTTTCTCAAGGGATTATTTTAAAAAACATTTTGAAGGCTTCATCCGTCTGTTTAAATCATGATTTCGGCTAAAAAGCACCACTGCATTCTTATATTGATTAATTTCTATCCATGATTTCCTGAAACAGTTATCCAACAGCTAGCGTCATCTTTCGGTGGGCTGTGCTTACTATAGTCTGCAAAATGAACTACTTAGATTCTTGGGACTCTCTACATGAGGCACTAGGATCCCGTTATACAACGACCTTCACCGAGATGGTTAATGGATGAAATATATTTTTTATCAAATAAAATATGTCAATAAATATATTGCGAATGGGTTGCTTAAAAAATTTCAGTTCAGAATATAAATGACAATTTTTTTTAACTTTACACTGACTTGGTTAATTAACAAATTCCATTTCAACCGAAAGTATGATACCTATGTAATTTATAAATGGTAGGTCGACTATATATTTATTTCCCGACAAAACTCTGGCTTTTTGCAGACAACCCTATACTACCGTGTTGTTAATAAAATTATCTTTATTTTTATTCTAGTTTCGTTCAATAATTTCGCTTACCAGCCTTCCCAAGAGTTGCGACAATGTGTTGTTAACCAAGCCAGTGTAATGTAAAAAAAATTGTTTAATTAATCATATACTGGACTTTAATTTTTTAGACAACCCAGTCGTAATATATTAATTGACATATTTTATTTGATACAAAATATCTTTCATCCATTAACCAGCTCGGTAAAGGTCCTTGTATAGCGGGATCCTATACTAATAAAAAATATTTACCGTGAAGAGTGCTATACGGCACTCTAGTTACCACTAGTGGCCTTGTTGGCAGTTATTGGTAATGAACCAGTTAACCTATGCTCACCTCTTACGAGCTGCCTAGTAAGGTGTTCGATTCTACGCAGGGGTCACGGGGTAAACTTGTCACGTAATACCCCAAAATGCCCAGCGACATGCCCATGACGAGCAAGCTGTCTACAGTCCCGTCAGCTGTTAAAATACTGACAGTATTTTGATTTAAAGCTGAGACATGAATACTAAAGCGATTTCACTTGTCAAGTTTCACTGTTTAATATTGTTTGCTCGGTTATGGACAGCAAAATCGGCAAGCAGATGACAATTTTCACAATTTTTTAAGAGAAATAAAAATCTTCAAGCCTATATCTCGGGAAGGATAAGCAGAGGTATTTATTTGTGCACCCACCAATAGCTCCACCAATAGCAGTACGTCTCGTGATGTTCAGGTGGAAGGTCCCTCCAATGTTGGGCAGAAATCTCAGGCAACGATATGTTTTTAGATACCGAAACTCATGAGAACAAGTTACCTACTCATCCAGGAATCGAAACCGAGACCTCGCGCGCCTGAGTCCGGCACCGTCTGCGCTCGACTACAGAGCAGTACGTGCTAGTTATGCACAATATAGCTACACAATTTTATGTAATATGAAATGAATTCATCGTGACATGTGAAGTTCACTTTTCATAATCGAAATACATACAAATAAATAAAATTGGAATGTCCGTTTGTAATATTAAAATAATCGGTTTTTACTAAATGCATATATATAATATAAAAACACGGTACATAACCAAAACTAGCTGTGCCAGCGACTTCGTCCGCGTTTAAGTTTAACTAAATAGAAGTAGTCTAATTTGCTCCTTATTATATCAGCTGTCTGTCAGTGAACACTCCGTCAAAATCGGTCCAGCTATTTCAGAGAATAGCGGGAACGAACATTACTGTTTACTGTAGGCTAGTACCTACAGCTACGTTACTGTAGGTTGCTTTTATTTAGTTAAATTCAAACGCGGCGAAATCGTAGGCACAGCTAGTTTTATAAAATCTAGAAAATTCATCTTGATCTCTAGACAAGTTATATACCAAATATCTAAAGACAATAGAAATAAAATGAAAATTGTCCATATTATCTGTGCCATCGCATGTCTTTCGAAATGTACCTAGCCCATATTAGGTTGCGGTCTTGTACCGCCTCTAGGAAAAGTAACTAAATGTCACTGTTGCAAATGTGTCCAGTCATTCAGTAATATAAACAATATCAACACCAAAATCCAACCTACACATATAAAACAGGTCTAAAGACTTCACATACGAGGTAAGTTGCTGTGTAAACAATTTACGGTACAGTTAGATCTTGTGGACAGTTAAAAAAATGGACAAAGTGCGATTCAGACCTGTGCACGAAGGTTCTACCTATCGTATCCATTGCCTATAAAAAACAGTGAAATATTGCGTTTTAGCATGATATTATTAGCATAAATAAATTCTCCTTATGCCATTAAATTTTACACAACGACATCTGTTTGTCGGGAAAAAACATAGCAAGAAATCACGTTTGTTGAATGGGAGCCCCTTAACTGTTTTTTTATGGGATAAGACAGCGAACAGGCACACGGGTCTCCTGAGTCCTGATGGTAAGAGACAACCTTGGCCTAAAGACACTATAGATGATGACGGTGCGCCGCTGCCCAGTGGTCGGGTTGTTAGACCTGATGTGTAAGTCTACCTTCTACCCTATCCTCCAGACCGGAAAACGACAATGTCATTATGACGGCAGGAATGGGTATGGCGGTGGATCCCTACCCGGGCGAGTTGCTACACAGCATTCTACCACTAGTGGTCATGTTTGTAGTGACCCAGTTAACCAATGCCCGCCTCTTACGAGCTGCCTGGTAGGAAAGCAGTTGGTCTATTCTACACAGAGGATCCGGACCAACACGGGGAAAACTGTTCAAATTACTTTGTTTTTTAGTATTAGTTGTTATAGCGGCAAGAGAAATATATTATCTATGAAAAGTTTAACTTTGCTATCGCAGTTTATGACATACTTTTATCATGAGTTTTATGAGGTACCCTTTCTGTACGGTACCCTAAAAGATTACCTATACCTACTGTATTTTTTGCAACTCTGTCAAAGCTACGGATAACAATAACAAAACGATGTTTGTTGTCTGTCCGTTACTGCATATGACCAATGAATAGCTCATTACGAACATGGCGGCCATATTCAAGTTTCGAACATAATTGACAGTTAACGGAAGTGACAATGAACTTAGCGGGAAATGTTTTTTTTTGTAATGTTTTTAGATAAGGAAATGTTGTTTTATATGCCTTGAGATTCCAAACTTTCCGCCAATTTCTCCAAGTAGTGAACTCTTGAGTATTTTTTAACATATATTGCATACAATTACTTGATTTGTTCCGTACCCATAGAGTAAAAACCGAACCCTATTACTAAGACTCCACCGTCTGTCTGTCTTTAGGCTGTCACTCTCAGGCCCTCATTAACTGTAATAGCTAAAAAGTTGAAATTTTCACATATGATGCCATAGCAACATAGACGCGATCATAGCTTAACTGGATCACTGGGTAAAGTGACTCCCTACCTATTCCTGCAGCCATAATGACATTGTCGTGCTCCGGTCCGGAGGTATGGTAATCGGTAGACTTTTACATCAGACCTAACAGCCTCGCCAAAGGACAGCATCGCATTTACATCTATGATGTCTATAGACCATGGTTGTTATTTAAAGAGCCTTGAGCTTGTTCACAGTCTTATCCCATAAAAAAATCCGCCAAATGCGAGTCGGAGTTGCGCTCGAAGGGCTCCGTACCATTGCTTATTAAGACCGCAAAAATCCCGTTTCTAGTATGGTACAAATGGGATGGAAGAATAAAACAAATTTTATTTGTTATAAATCTGTGAAAATTTCAACCTTTTAACTATCATAGATTATGCTTGACGACAGACAGATAGACGTGTGGACAGCGGAGTCATAGTAATAGGGTCTCGTTTTCACCCTTTGGTTACGGAATCCTAAAAACTAAACTGTATCCCATTGAGCAATGGATGCAAGTTTACAATCTTAAATGAAGTATTGCTTACCATTAGGAAATCCGTTTGTAAAAGTAATATTAATGAGACAATGCCCGGTTCTGGCTTGACCATTCACTTGAAAGGCGGTAAATAACTTCAATTACTAGCGTTTGACATTACAGTCCAAGAGATGGCGATAATATATTGAATACCATCGTACATATCTTCACGTCGAGTCCCTTTCGCGATAGGCGGACAATAGTGAGTGTATATCGTGACACTCTGCATAGGATTTCTACTTACTTTATCTGAAATATTGCTGTGTTGCCCAGGATTGGATTTGTGTCCGATACGGTGACGGACTTGCCACCTCATGACACCTAATATCGTCGGTTAATCGATGCATGGTGGTCTGTGCATATGTACCCCTGCCTACCACGTCCGGGATATGCTGCCGTAGTAATCGAGAGGGCAGTAAGTCACAGATGGCCGTTTTTTTTTTATTATTGTTGATTCGGAATGTACGTCAAACGAGCTTTCTTTCTATCCAGGTGTCAAAAATATAAGTAAATTAGAAATGCGTTTTTTTGTTTGATAAAGAGCAGTAAAAACAGTAAATTTTCTCGAAACCTCATTTATTGACTTACTGCTGTATCGATTACCAAGGCAGTATGGACGTGCCGATTTTTTTCATTTTTCAATAATTAATTTGTATTTTAAGTAAATTAAGTAAGACGATAAGATGAGTCGCCAAAAAATATTTCTTATAAATAACAATTAAAATAAGTGACATCTCTTAGTCTATATTGTAACTATAAATCAAATTGGTGGTTATTATAAATGAATTTCTCGTCAAGGAATTATGACGCTTATGTTAAATTTGTAAGGTTTACTCTAGCGTGATAAGGATGATAGGAAATGGTCGTAAAATAAGCGGTTAGACGAGTCTAATATCTATTAAATATCGAATACGGATTTTAATAATTCCTAACGTAAAAGTTGGCCGACTTATTTATTTTCACTATGTCAAATATATTACTCGCAATAAAGGCGAAAGTTTGTGTGTGTTTGTGACTATACATGTCACTTTATATCTATATTATATATATCACATGCACATAAGTTCTAGCAGCCCGACCACAGGGCAGCGGCGCACCTACAACATCTATGGCGTCTATAGGCCACGATTGTCTTCTACCATCAGGACTCAGGAGTGTGCGTGTTCGCTGTCTTATCCCATAAAAAAATTACTGAAATTGTTGAATGTTAAGATTTGTAATTTGTATTATTCAACATAAACGTAAAAACAGAACCCTAACTATTACTAAGTCTCCGCTGTCCGTCTGTCTGTCTGTCACCAGGCTGTTTCTTATGAATGATACGCCACCCTTTTTACGAACAAAACTATATATTCTGATTCACAATAGTTATCAAAATATATATCTTTTTATTGTAAAAGAAACTATTAAACAGAAACATCAGAGGTGATTTAAAAAAAAACATTAATATACATTCATATAATAAAAAATAACATATTTAAATTTTAGATCTGAAATGTTAACGTTTTTAAAATTTTGCCGCCCTACAAATCGTGCCGCCCTAGGTCCGTGCCTCACGGGTCTGTGCGTAAATCCATCACTGCCTAAGAGAAGTCGAGCATCTGGAAATATAGCGGACATAAAAGAAATGACATATTTCACGCCAGTTTCCTTGCGTAATAGGCGGAGAGTGTCGGATACCAAGTGTCATGATTCCTTACTTACCTAGCTTCCCCTATATTCATTACTCTCGCTATACTAACACGCCGGTTTTAGATACTCTTGACACCACCCTCGGATAATACACAAATTAAAGTGATGGAGTTCCATCGGGACACGACCTTCAGCAATGAAGTCATGACAAAGAAAATTATTAAACAACTACCTGTGACTTAGTCCGCTTTTGAATTTAATTGAATAAAAGTTGCTTAAAATACTCCTTATTACATCAGCTATTTGCCAGTGAAAGTCCTGTCATAATTGGTACAGCCGTTCACGAGATTAGAAGACAGACGGACTGACAAAAATTGCAAAAAATGTTATTAAGTAAAAAGTGACTTCTTTACTTTTGCAGACGCTTCAATTTCATTTATTTGTATAGATATTTAAAGATTTATTAATTATTTGACGCACGAGATTCCGGTTCGATTATTGGGTAGTATAAATTGTTCTATGAGTTCCTTTTTTTAGTTTATCAGCAAAACATAATGAGATTGGAATTGTGCCAGATATGCCACCTGCCAAATCATGGGACCTAATATCATATGTTAATCGTGGATATTGATGTGATGTTCCTCTGCCTACTCCTTCGGGGATATGGGCGTGAAGATATTTAAATTGATATAGATTTGTCTAGTTGTTTGCGTTACAAGCAAACCAACGAACGAGTCAAAACAAAGGTGCAATATCCCAAGTATATTGTAACAACCGGTCCGCTTTCTACGCGATATACGATGCGTATGTTGAAATTGACCGGTTCTCGTGTAGGCCGAGAGTTGGGCGTTGGACGAGGCTGGTCATCTGTTTTAGAAATTTCTATGGTGTACAGGAGCTAATTAGAATGAGAAAGTGACATTAATTGCTGTCAATTTTTCTACAATTAATGATATAAATAAATAAAAAATAATATCGTCGCACCAATATCCTCGATCGGATATAGGTATTTCATGCCAGAACTTTGCTCAGTGTTTTTTTTAATACATCATGTGTTTTTGCAATAATACTTACTTATAACTATGCAAATTACTTGCTGCTGAAATGTGAATAATATAAAAAGAGAAAAATAAAAGAAACAATCGGACTGAGAGTTGAACCCGGGTTTCCTGCGTTTTAAGGCGCGATTTCCCGACGGAACTATTCTAACTTTGTAAATGGTGGTGAAATTGAGCTTTGTATTCTAATGATATTGTAGGAGGTTTTTATTCAACGAAAACACTATTAATGGTCGTTTTTAATAGTTTACATATGAACGATAAAAGATAGGGCTAACTTATATAAGAAGAAGGTTTTTATGTATATAACATGTATAGTATACCCGTGCGAAGCCGGGGCGGGTCGCTGGTAAGAAATAAAAACTTCATAAATATAATAATGCACCCAAACTATCTCTACTAATATAAATAGAAAGTAACTCTGTCTGTCTGTGACGCTTTCACGCCTTAATCACTGAACCGATTTGATGAAATTTGAGAGAGAGATAGAACACATAGGCCACTTTTTAACCGTAGTCGGTTTATTAAGAAGAGGATATTTTTACTCAATAAGTATTATTAAGTCGGAAAAATGTCTAGCCTTTGAAAATTATTTATTTTTATAACACAGTGCTATTAAAATAATTCAAGGAAAAGCTATAAAAATATAAAAATACAGCCAATATGTCAAAATACTAATTATAAATTCACTGTTACGATAGTATTTAGTTAATTCTTTTCCGTTTAAGATTTACATATGGTTTGAAATATAAACTAGTGCATTTTCACAATCGCTCCCTACACTATAAACTTGGTTACGTTGATTGATACACCACAGAGTATACAAAACTTCCGCTATTTTTAAACGATTGTTACAAACCTGTTTAATTGGCTGAGAATAATATTCTTACCCTGATAAAGTGGTATCTCTAATCTTTCCTCGTATGCGATACCGTAAAAGGAATTATTTTTAGGACTCCATACCCAAAGAGTAAAAAACGGAATCGTTGGTATCGTGACATTAGGCACTCGATACTCTCTGCCTACCACCTTGGGTGGACCTTGGACCTGGCTTGAGGACATGTGTGTAAATAGAAGCTTGTAAATGTTGATAACATCTAAATATCTATAAGTAGCAGGGAGCTACTCTTTTAGAGGTCAATGTAGTAAACTAAAACTTTCGCTGAAGCGAATAGGTAGGCACAATTAATTTCATGGTATTGGCAACATCTCGTCTTGTTAAAACCGTAGAAATTCAGTAGTGATTTCTTAATACCCGTTTTATAACAAATTTCAATGTTGCTGAACAATTTTATTAATTTTGATTGTACTCGAAGTTTACGTTCTTCTATTGTTTTTTTTTTTTCATTTTTTTACGGATCAGTTGGCAGAAATCTCTTTTGTAGGGGTTTCTTATAAGCTCGCCCTTTGTACTGTAATATGTTTAAGTGATTGTTTTTGTTATGTGGATCTGTGTGCAATAAAAAAAATAGATTATTTGATGATAGACAATCATGTCATAATAATTAACTATAATGTGCCACGGTGAACTAGTGTTTAGGGCTTCGAACTTCCATACCGGTAGTCCAGGTTCGAATCCCCCCATGTACCAATGATTTTTTATAACTTAAGTAAACATACATATCTTCACGCCAAGTCCCTTGCGTAATAGGCAGAGAGTATCGAGTGCCAAATGTCACGATCCCTACATACCTGCCTAGCTTCCTCCACATTCATCATTCTCTTCTTGCATACACGCAGGTTTTGGAGACTCTTGACACCACTCTCGGAGGTATTTGGTCGTGGAATGTCAACCGAGGTCTCCACATTCACATTGTATATTTGTTTTGACAATCTTTCATCTTAAGTACATTTTCTGAATTCTCTTTCAGTGAAGAAAAACATCGCGAGGAAAACATGGATTTGTGTATTCGAATTCGACCTAATCTAGGAATAACCCTGGTTTCCCTATTGGGTTCCAGAGGTCAGTTATAGTAGTAGTCACTCTCCGTAAAAACTGGTGCCCTAATCAAATCCCCTGGATTAGGTAGCCGACCCCGATGATGTATAACGATATAAGGCTAAGACGAAGGAGGACAATTCTAATAATTTTATAAACTTTACAATATCATTTTATACATCAATTTATATAATATACATATAAGTCCTGTGAGTTACACCATTTTGGTTTGACCTTGAATAAGATAATAGCCATTAAAACATTGAAAAATTATGTTGAACATTATTAAATGGGCGTTACGAAGTTAGTTAAAAAAGTAGAAAAATTAAAAAATATTGTCACGCCCATAGAAGTAGACTCTGATTTATATCGTAATGGAATGGTGAATGCGAAAGCGACTCCATCTCGTTCCTAGCCGGGCGGCGGGACGGTCATCGTGAGGTTTTTAGTCGGTAATCTGCGACACACCCCCGTATCACAAATGGTGGCACGGGGCTATGCCGCAGGAGTCCAGACAGACAGTGATGAGTATCCAAAAATTGATTTTCCTCACGAAAAAAGGCTCTGATTCATATGCACCCATATTTAGCCGACAATATTGGATCACGTCATGATGTTACAGGTGGCGAGTCCGTCGCCATATTGGGCACGAATCCAATGACAGACTAAGTTATGTTTTGCTGATAAACTGAAAAAATTATACAATCAAGTTGCCCTACCAGGGAATCGAAACTAGAGCCTCGTATGTCAAAGTCGGAATAAAATTTGGTTACTTTGTGGTTAGATCAATTTGTGTAATTTGTCCAGAGATTTTGTTGACCGTAATAACAACACACACTAAAAACATAATAAAATTAATATTTAAAGGGCGCTTCCATACATCAAAAGTGTTTATTTTTTTGCGATTTTTCCAGATAATGATACGGAACCCTTCCTGCATTGTCTGGCTTCGTTCACTTGACCGTTTTACGTAAACAAGCAGAGAAAATATTTGTTTTTTAGTTTATTCAGTCTTTTTCCAAACAATGGCGTAATCAATGAAAGTGTTTCGGATCATCGCTACCGTTAAGCAAGTGCCGTGAAAAATGTATGCTTATAAAATCGAAAAGGTGTGTCTGTATATTAAAGAATTCCATATAAATATAAAAAAACGGCTAAGTGCGAGTCGGACTCGCAAACGAAGTGTTCCGTGCCATATTCGTCAACTATAAACATAGCAAAAATTCTAGTTTAAAATATTTAACTAATATTTAATGAGCATATATTTTGCGTGAGTTAGCATATATTATTCATTTCTCAACGTAGAGCGGTCTAAATCTTGATAGCGGCATTTATTGGTCGTTTTGAGTCGTTCGTTGAGAACCCTTTTAAACAGTTTCTTTTACCTAATGCAGAATAAAGTAATATTCTGTATTAGGTAGAAGAAAAACACCATCTGTGAAAATTTCACCTGTGTAGCTTTGACGGTTCATGAGACACAGCAGGGTGACAGACGCCCCTATTAAAAACGGTAACGAATCAAGAGTATATTTAAAAGGAGCAATTTTGTTAAGCTATCTACTGTATCGCTACTCCTGACCTCTGTCGAATTCTTCGGAGATATGGGCGTGATGATATATATTTTTCATAATGTCTATGCTCACCACTGTAGTAGGTATTTCACCTAGGAGAGTAGAATAGCCGTGGAACTAACTTACAGAACTTACGGTTGTCAATGCAACGTTTCCACGTTTAGTATTATAAATACGTGCGTTTCTTATCATCAAAAATCTTTGAAAGTCTTTAATTTGTTAGTAGGTACTAAGGCGACCGAGCTTGGTTCTTTAATGTCATTGACAGCTTTCGCCTACCTGAAAAAATTGCCATCTGACGGTAACCCTACGAAACTGGGAGTCGATACTATTTTACAGCGAGTATTACCGTCAAGTTATATAGATGTCGTACTTTTCGCAATTTTATGAGACCTATGCAAACCATTTTTTACCGTTCAAAACCCATAGGTACCATATTTCAGCGAAATCGTTAGAGCAGTTTCCGAGATTGCCGGTATGAATAAATAAATATACAAGATTTGTTTGTTTAAATTAGATTAAGTAAAAAAACAAGACTAGCACTGTTAACGTGCTAAAATATGTATAAGTGTGGGTATCTAGCCGCTATGACAACAAATATTTAAAAAAAAACAGGATAAAATAAATATTGAAAGAGTAATAAAAAACCCTTAAGTGCGCGAGTTCGACTCGCTCTTCGCCTGTTTGTATTGCCGCCGTAGAACCCGTGGGCGTAGACTAGTATAAATCTACTATAATCTTCGTGGATGTTCGTGGACGGCTGATTGTCTATGGTTCGTAATTTAGTGAAAGTGAATGATTCTTTAATAGATTAGATCCGTATTACAAATGGCCGTGAAAATACTCAATCAGGGGTATCGTTTAACAATAGCCAAGTATTGCCTCGTTTAATCTATTCCCAGTAAAATAGGCTTCCATCTCCCCACCAGATGTTCTGGATTCTTTACGTATATCTTCACGCCATGTCCCTTTCGGGGTAGACAGAGAGAATCCAGTGCCAAGTGTCACCGATTCCCACATACTTGCTTGCTTCCTCAACATTTATTATTTTACTTTTCTTGTGTGGAGATCTTGCAATATGACTTAAAATTCCAGGGTCAAGGGTCGAAAGAGGAATTATTAGCGTTTATTTTCAGTAAGAATGTAGTATGATAACCTCAAGCCGTCATGGTTCTTGTTTTAAGTCAAAGGCGCAGTATATTTTTAGTCGTGAGGAAACCAAAGGGCAATAATAAACTGTAGAAGAGTCAATTCTGTACGCTGATGATATTAAAAAAATACACTTCTCTTTTTTTGCCGTTTTTGTCTATTTCCATGCCTTAAAATTACTGAACCGATAATGACGAAATTTGACTAGCGGATAGCCTATGTTCCGAGATAAGTTATAGTCAACTTTTTATGCTGTTTACCGAAGGAGGTTTCGTGAAAGAGGAGTAGGAGAGGGGATTAATTTAATATATAACTTGGCTACGATTCACGAACTCGTAGTCTGATTTCATTTACGTTTTTTTGTTGGGTAGAACATATTTTATACATTTTTTAGATTTTTGTAGTTCAGATATTACAGAAATAACCACTTTCAGTATAAATTGTCCCACTAGTTATTATAATTTTAAGTCCGGAATGTACAGTGGTAGTAACCTTTGAACTCATTGGTCATTTTAAATTGACTTTTGTATTTTCACTATAAATTGTCCCACTTATTTGAATTAGCTACTATTCACCCTAGGGCTAAAACAACTTTTATTGTGAATGAAGTAGCAGATATAGCCAGTCTAGCCTTATTTCTTATATAATAAAAAGCACACTGCATTTTTTTTTATTTCCCAATAACAAGTTATGTATTAAAAAGTGTTATTATAGTTTGAGAATTAACACAGTCATGAGCGCAGTTTTTATCTAACGGTACCCAGGCACGCCTAAATGCAGGGTTTCGCTATCATCTGAGAAACCGTAATTGGTGTTATGGCGTTGACCTGGCCTTCACTAATAGTAGAGGAGCCCAAGAGGGGATTTGGGGAGTAACTCGACCGTGCCTCGATACCTTGTGCCATCGTTGAACACCTGCAATAGTTATATATGAAACAAGCATCCGCCCCGGCTTTGTACAGGTATATTATGCATGTAATATAAATATAAATTCTTTGGGTAGTTTTATAGACCTAAGCATACATAGGTACAGACAGCGGAAAGCGACTTTGTTTTATACGTACTATGTTGTGATATCTTGATATCGAAATAGAGGCCCGCGTGTAGGGTAGTCTAATTTTTTTTAATACTGTGGGTTTATATACATTCAAATAAAATGTTAATTTGACCGCGACGTAAAAGAGTGGTGGGGTCAGAAAAATTCATAAAACAATCTTTTTCACCTATGTTCATCAGCCATTATGGCAAACTGGCTTATTTACATTCTTGTCATCGGAGATACATTAGGTATGTTCACTACCAATATCTGATGCCCTCGCGTAAGATCAAGTATCTGTAATTTTTTTTAGCTCTCACTGTCCCCACCTTGTACTGTTGACCGCTATACATAAAAACGTCGCATGACGTTTTTATGTATAGCGGTGGGGGTTTTTATGTATAACGTTTTTTTCCACTATCTAATGGACAAAAATTCCCATGAAGCTCGAGTAACTACGCACTTAGCTTACTGGGATCCCTTACTATACATTTTACCTACTTGACTTCACTAATAAATAATTTTTCTACAAACTCGTACAATTTTAATAGTACCGTTACTGTGATATCTAAAATCATGAAAGTGTCAACGCAGAAAGGAGACCTTATTACAAGAGCAATAAAGTCGTGGTTTCATTTTACGACACCAATATTAAATTAATACAGTTTATGATCTCACATGACGTCATAATGTTATGACGTCATAGTACTTGCACTAGAAGCCAAATAGAGAGTTTCTTAACCAAGTAGAGAGTAAAAAAACACCTGTGAAAAAATTATAAAAAGAATAAAGCCAAAGTACGAAAGTGTAATAATCTGATATAAATAAACACCCAGACCCAGAAACATAGACATGTATTATATCTCATAAATGCCTGCCTCTGTGGGGAATCGAACTTGAGCATTGCAGGTGGTTTGTGGTTTTAACTTTTAAGCGTTTCCCTAAGCCCTTACCCAACGACACAACGGGGTCAAAGTGAGGAGTAAATATAGTATGTTTAAGACCCGTTGATATTGTCCACTTTTGGTATTAAAGTCCGTAGTCTCTGCCTAAACGGTGAAACCAATAGCGTGAGGGTATCCATTAAAGAAGCATGTCAATATGTATCTCTGAATAGTTAACCGTAACTGCTACTGTTATTAGTTAACTGTCATGTTCCGACTGATTGCCTGTTCAATAATTACCATTATTTACCATTCACGTCGTCATTAACATTTTTGGTGTCGATATGCGGTGCGTCCGTGTAAAATTTGTGTTAACTTGCCATTATCGTGTTCCAATGGAGAGTAATGAAAACTGACGTTAGATGAAAAAGTCTTAAGATTCCAGCGGCAGAATGACAACGCACCGTTCTATCTTTGGTTTTTATAGAATATATCTTATTCCACATAGTTAAACCTTACAGACGGTTCTTGTGACGCGTCTATATATTTCTACAATTAAACACCGGATAGGAACGCGGCCACTCACTGAGAAGATCCACATTATAGGCATCGCATATTATATTCAAAAAACCACGTCCTGTTTGATTGATTTCAATTTAATAAAAAAATTCGAAAAGTCGCCATATTGTTTTGACTATTTAGCCATTATGTCATCGATTGTCTAATAAGTATCGCATGAGTGCCTTTGTGCTTGAATTACGAATACAAACCAGACTAGTTGTTGTAGAAAAAAACCGGCTAAGTGCGAGTCGAATTCGCGCTCGAAGAGTTCCATACAATTGTCTATAAAAACGGTAAAAAAATGACGTTTGATGTATGAGAGCATCATTTAAACATTTATTTCATTATGATGTAATGTAAATTCTGTAAAAAATTCAATTTTCCGGCTATTACGGCTTATGAGATACAGTTTGGTGATAGACTGACAGATGGTTAGCGGATTCTTAGTTTTCAAGGCTTCCGATTTCACCCCTTTTTTTTTTTTTTTTTTATCGTGTGGAAAATCCTCCTAGGATACCCACCACTTTCGGGGGAAGCGGTGGGTTA